>NJDD01001318.1:83194-102242 GCA_002245505.1 Calephelis nemesis
TGTGTGTGTAAACCGTGTAAAAGTGTAGGCGTGTGTGTGTATATTTACAAAATATCTCATAGCTTAGAGACATAACGATAAACGTGATCGGCTTAAAAATAACAACATTTCAAAGTAATCTATCTGCAACAACTACCTCTCAATGTTGACATTTTTATTTGTTTTTCAAGTTTCGTGGATATCTATCCCAAGCATGCCGTGCTACAATTAAAACAACTATTGGTCGCCCATCGGTCGAAATTCGACCATAAAAAAATTTAATATCTTGTTGATAAGAACACCATCTTGATTTCTCAAGACCAACTACTACGTTTTGGCATCACGTATTAATATATCGTACAACATATAGATAAATACAACATAAAGAAAAAGCAATATTTATTAGAACTCAGCACTCTAAATAAATATGCGCATTTCTGGAATATCTGGTATTGTTCTCTTGGTATTTGTTAGCCATTGAAATACCCAAGTGGGCCCAGCGAGGGATCGTAGGGCAAATAAATAATTACACGCATTCTGCAGACACTTGGCCCGGGGCAAGAGAACTATTGTGTCCCCGTGGGGGCGATTGTATTTTGTCACATGTTAATTAATATTGTATTTTTTGCTTTTTTTTTAGATCTTTGGATTATTGAATTGTTGATAGTATAAAAAGTATCTTCACGCCCATATCTCAGAAGAGGTACGAAGAAGCACAACCACGGCCTACGACAAGCCGAAGACATTAAGTCCCGCAAGTGATAGTTTGCAAGTCTATCGCCAATCGGGCACATATCCGTAATCCCATCCCGGGAAAGTTACCTTTGTTAGAAAATTGAAAATACAAAATTTTCTATTTTTATCGCCCGACCCGGGGATCGAACCCGGGATCTCAAGAAGTCAAGTCCGACGCCAGACCCTAAGACCACATTGGCGATAAAGTTATTTATAGTAGATGTCTTCCATTTAAAAAAGTATCTTTTTGTAATATGTTAAGACTAATAAAAACAACCTACCTTACATAGTGTTTGATGTCTTCAGTTGTCTCCTATCACCTATGGTGGTGGTCCACCTCTGAGGAGATATAAATAACTTGTTTGAATGTTAAAATGTGTGTAATTATAAAGTTTCTACAAATTTTAAAGAAAGAAAAAAAATCCTGTAGGGACGAATTTTTTTTTCTTTAAAATTTATAAAAATTTAACCCAAGCACAGGGCAAGTGCTAAAATAAAAAATGTGTAGTTATTTTTATTAATATTAGTAAATGGCACATACCACGCCATTCACAGTTCACAGGGACCGCTAGTGGCTAGGTTCTATTAAAAGTTTTTTAGGTACTACCGGTTCTTAAATTCTGTTTTTTTAAGGCAAACAAGCAGACGGGTTTCCTGATGGTAAGAAATTGACGTCACCTAGAGACACCAAAGGTGGTAATGGTGGGTTGCCAACCTGAGGCAGGGATGTTAGGCCTCAAGCAAAAATACATTTACCGGATACCCTAGCCTCCGAACCGGAATGGCAGTGGCAGGAATAGGTAAGGCGGTTGTACCAATCCGGGTGAGTCCGAGTTATGCGGTAAGATTAGGTAGTGGTACTAATCCAGCCGAGTTGCTGCGAAACTCTACCACCTAGTGTGGTGTTAGGGTGTTAGGGACGGCTTAGCGAGCATAGGCTTAACGTTCTTACGTCAAGCCACCTAATTCATGATCAATACTTAGTTCAATAATCAGTTCTAAGTATTGTTCATTGGGTGGCTTGACGTAAGAAACGCATAGCTAAATGTCGTACTTCGCACAGCGTTTTTTCATTACTTAGCCAAGTATGCTTGAATGAATGCACTTTATTATGTACCAAAATTTACAAAATAATACACACTCTTTCACTTATAATAATGTTTAACTTATTTTTTTTTTATTTTTTTATAATATTGGAAGGCAAACAAGCAGACGGATTTCCTGATGGTAAGAAACTCAAGTCGCCCAGAGACACCAAAGTTGGTAATGGTGCGTTGCCAACCTGAGGCCGGGATGTAAGGCATCGAGCAAAAGTCAGTGTACCGGCTACCTTACCCTCCAACCGGAATACGTCAACAGCAGGCGTTGACGTAATGGTGGCAGGAATAGGTAAGGCGGTGGTACCAATCCGGGCGAGTCGCTGCGAAACTCTACCACCTAGTAAGATGTCACGGTGTTAGTGACGGTGAGCCTATGCTCGCCTTTTACGAGCTGCCTGGCAGGAAGGCAGATGGTCTATTCTACAAAGGAGCCCGGACCAACACGGGGGAAAACTAGGTGCACAAAGGCGGTCTTACCGCTTCAGAGCGATCTCTGCCAGACAACCTTATGCTTATACATATTATGCTTATGTATGTATGTACGGGTGCTATCTTTGTTTTGTGTTTGTGTATCTTTGTCTAGTTGTGGGTGCCCTGATTGTAACTCTGTCAACCTCTTATAATAAATTAAGGAAATAATTTTTGACCTTGAATGTAACAAATAATCGCTTAAGGCAATAAACTAAGTTTCCTCTGTCGATCGAAGTTACTGTATCAATTAGAGTCCTGTGTACCGACTGCGCAGCATGAGCTGTCGCGCCGGGGGGCGGGCCGCCCGGGGACTGGCCCCTTCGCATATGTGAGCAAATTAACACTACATTTTTATAAATATACTAGCTGACCTAGCAGACGTTGTTCTGATATTTTTTTAACGTGATTTTAGTAAAAAAATTGGGTTTAGTAACCCTTATCAATTAGGGGTATGAAAAATAGATAGTAGCTGATTCTTAGATCTACTAAATATGCATATAAAATTTTGTGAAAATCGGACGAGTTTCAGAGGAGTAGGTACGGTAACTAGCATTGTGACACTAGAATTTTGTATAAGACTAGCTGAACCGACAGACGTTGTTCTGCTATTTTTTTAATATCATTTTATTAAAAAAATTGGGGTGAGTTACCCTTATCATTTAGGGATATTAAAAATATGCATATAGAATTTGGAGTAAATCGGTAAAGCCATTTCGGAAGAGTACGGTACCATTATGATACGAGAATCTTATGTACTTATAAGATACTAGCTTCCGCCTGCGACTTCATTCATACTTGTGTTTGTCACTGAACTCCTCCTAAACTACTGGAGCGATTTTAATGATTTTTTTGTGTGTGCTCAAGGGGTTTCGAGAATGGTTTAGATTTACGATTTGGTCCACTGGAAAATGTTTTTCATTATATTTTATTTGTAAGTAGTAGTTGATTTTGGAATGTTTCACATTGGATCCGGTAGACTGCGCTACTATCGAAGCATTAATGTCAAGCGATACGAAGTTTGCTGGGTCAGCTAGTTTTGCTTTAAAAAAACCTTTTGAACCTACACATATACAATAGTTTCTCGATTATTACTCATTTGTAAAGCATTATTTTTAATTATAACCTGCATTCAATACAAAAAAACATTTTTATTCTTCGATCACCTTTACCTTACAGCAATTATAAGTCGCTACATTCCTGGAACCTGCTGTGACGCACTCCTCTATAATTACGCAGTGAGCGACATTTCCAAACCTTTTGAAAACGATAACGCGGAAGCTCGAAATGCAAAAACTGAGTAAGTATTGTTGCTATAATGGATTTAGTAAATATTGAGTTCATACAAAGCGGCCCCGACAACCCTTGAAATATTGTCTACGGGGTGCCATTAGATCGGCTCAAAGAGTTGGGTGTAGCCGAAGCAGCGAGAGGCGACTTTGTAAATCTAATTAAAATATCAATATGTTCGCCAGTCCGCCGTTAACAATTTGATTTTATGCTTGCTCCCTCCATATACTCCTCGCTCTCTATGGAATATTTTATGTTAAGTTGGTTTTATATTTACAGTGTAAAATAGTGTCAAAAGTTGCGGGAGGTGTTAAGAGTCCATGTATGCTAAAATACGTCAGCAGTATAATGTTTTTTTCATACAAAACAATCATGGATCTTGGTGACAAAAATACACAAGATTAACATGAATATGCTTTATAAGACTAGTGTTTCCAAAACATGATTCATTTTACTTTGCTCAATAGATAATAAATCAAAAAATTAACCCTTTTTTGAAAGCAAAACCCAACTGTACTTCAATTATTATGAAAGTGTCGACACCAGATTTAACATAAACATAGATACCTAAGTACTATACCTAAAAGATAATCGTTTCAGTTTTTATGTTTTTTTCAAATTACTTTTATAGTGTCAAAAATAGTGATTTGTCGCTTAAAACATTTACTTTAGAGCGCAATATTTTATAGTAATAATGGAAAGGGGGGAGTGCGGCGATTGGCTCTTCTGGCTGACTAAGTATGGAGCCTTAATAAAAGGAGTAAAAGGCAGATAGTTTGAAATACTGTAAGTTTGACTTATTTCTCCATACTGGCTAGGGTTGGAAATTATGACATTTTATAGTAAATAGTACTAAAATTATTTCGTTTAAATTGGTACAATAAATATAAAAAGTACTTTGTTTTATAATTAAAATATATGTAACATTATGTATAACTTGTATAGTATGTATCAATATAATTAAAATTTATCAAAATTATTAAAACAAGTTAAAATATTTCAACTCCATAATGTGCTCTTTCAAAGTTTTATCTTTTTTAAACCTTGAATCGCTGTATATTATATTCTTTGTTATAGAGATTAGATTTAGCACTTAAACTTAGCATAACTCAGGATGTTTTTTTTTAAATAAAATAACAACCTTTGTGGTCTAGCGGTCCGGCGTCGGACTTGACCTCCTGAAGACCTATAGGATACCTGGGTCGGGGAAGAAAAAATAGAAAATGTTTATTTTAAATTTTCTAATAAAAATAACGTTGCCTGGAATTGGATATGTGCCCGGTTGACGATAGCCTTGCCACCTATCATATTGTGGGATTTAGTGTTTCTCGCTGGTAATCTGGTTGACACATCTCTGCCTACCACTTCAGGGATCTGGGTGTGAAGATACTTTTTTTGATGATGAAAAAAAGTATCAGAAATTGGTCGTGGGAGGTGTAAATAAAAGGAATAAAAGGCAAATAGTTTAAAATACCTACTGGTTTGTTATTTTTGCTTCCTTTCCTGACTGGCTAGGATCGGAAATTATGGCATTTTACGGTGAGTGGAACTAAAAGTTTGCCTTAAAATTGCTGCATTGAATATGAAAAGTATTTTGTTAAAATATAAATAAAAATACTGGCTGTTCAGTATATGAAAAATTAAAATGTTGTTTTTTCTGTTTTCCTTGCAGTTGTGAAAAAGTATATAATATGTTTGTCTCCTGCTTTTAAGCTACCTTCCTGTCAATTTTCAACAAGATTGGTTTAACCGTTCTTGAGTTATAAATTTCCTCACAGTCGAACAGGATAAAAATCCTATGTCCGTCTCCTGATTCTAATTTACCTCCCTATCTATTTTCAGCCAAATCGGTTCAGCCAATCTTGTGTTATAAAGAGAGAGAAATTTATAGTGCGTGAATAGATATATGTAACATGTATCAATATTGTATCTAAAATATTTTCACTCCATAATATGTTAGAATGTGTTAGGTAGTATGTTCAAATATTTCTGTAATAACATTTTAACAATGTATGTGATCCGCTCCGCTAATAAATTATTTAAAAATTTATTATATGTACTTGAATCGCTTCTTTGGTATAGAACTCTCAATATAGTAGCATAAGTTATGAGTTGTTTTTTATGTTAAAAGATAGCGAACAAACTGGTATCTCTATTGAGGGTAAGATGCAACATTCATCTACACATATCATAGTTGTTACTGGTACAAACCAATCGGCCAATATTAATAACCTATCTACACATAAAGATAGGCCTTCACGAGTTTTGTTGCTATGATATTCCTGTTAAATATTGAAAAATAGTAGCGGTTACTTGGCAACTGATCTAAAATAGTACGATCTCTTATCTTAGATAGGTTACTAATGTTAACCGTAGTGACCCAATCCACGCAAGCTGCTACACAGCACTCTACCACGTAATTTTAGTATTGTATTGCCAGACTCCAGACTGCTCTAGGCGAATAGTCTCGCTTATAAGTTACTTTTTCATCCCAATAGCCGACATGTATATTTTACCATCAAAAAATGGGTAATTTTATTTGCCTTCAACACTATTAAAAAATCTTTTAGACCAAATATATATGATGTAGAGTCGATTTCTTTCGAAATTGTTGGGCTTGACTGCATGAGGTCCCTGGTTCGAATCCAGGGTCGGGCAACAAAAAGAAAATTGGGTTTTTCCAATTTTCTAATAAAAAAATGTTGATCGGGATAGGATATGTGCCCGGTTAGCGATAAGCTCGCCACCTATTGTGTGACTTAGTATCTTCGGCTAGTCGTGGATGCCCTGGTTGTGCCTCTGCCTACTTCTTCGGGGATATGGGCGTGAAAATGCCTTTTTTTAGTAACCAATGTAAAACCAAACATTCCATTCGAAAATTTGTTATTTTTAAATTGTTCAAAAATCAGTTGGCATTAAAAATACGTATTACGCAAAATATAATTTGTATGATTTTGATTTAAACAGATGACAGTTTAAATATGTTTTTACATAAATATTTACATTTTACATGTGTCTAAAGTCAACAGGCATTCTTTTAGAACAATTTCGTACGATGTAGAGTCGATTTCTATCGAAATTGTTCTTTTTACAAATTTAGAAACGCATGTAAAACCAAATATTCCATTCGAAAAATTAAAAAAAAAAATCTTCAAAATCATTTGATATTAAAAATACGTATTGCGCAAAAATTATTTGTATTACGAATGACAGTTTAAATATCCATCACACGTCTTTACATGTTTCTAAAGTCAACAGGCATGTGAAATGTCATACGTAGCGTACGCATCAAAAGCCATACAAATACCCTTATTTTGGGCAACATAAAAGGTCCAGGTAGCAACACAAACAGTAATAAAAACGTGACATATCAATTGAGTTTTTGCAATGTCACTAACAAATCAAATAGTGAAGTGTTAAAAATTTTTGTTAACAAAGGAGTTTTAAAAGTCGCTCGACAGGGAGCTAACAGAGGTATTGTGACTTTGGATCATTAGTTAGCAAATGTCAGGATCTTGGCTATTTCCAGCTTTACAAGAAGGTAAACGCGTAAACAATCCTGAGAGTGATTTATACACACTAATCTAGATGCATTTTTCACCTGCAACTGTTTGAAATGTAATCCAGGAAATAAACATGACGTGTTTAAAATCTCTTCTGTAAATACATTTGAAGATGTTTGGATGTTTGTTAATAACAAATTGAAGTGTTTGTTGTATTTAAATAACCGGTTTTTACTACTTGCGTATGAATGTATATACAGTAGGTATATATAGTAGTATTTGGTGCAGTAGGTACGTTGGTGTACCTACGTGTCTACTGTATAAATTATATTCATACCATTTTTTGTCTGTTCCGGCTAATATTTAAGATATCTCGACCAATGTTAACGGTTCTTTTACTGGCAGCTAGCTGATGTAATAAGGAGTAGGTAACTTAGGCTACTTTTATTTTATTTTATTTTTTTAAATTCCTCGCGAAGTAACGGACACAACTAGTAACTACATAAAAAAAAACAATAATAAAACTAAACCTGTACAAGAAATATTTTTTAAATTCAAGTTACAAGATGCACAACCCAAAACTTTTATTAACCCTATTATTAAAATAACTAAAAATTTTAATAACCCTATTATTAAAATTTTTATCTGTCTGCCTGTTTGTTTGTGCACTTTTCACAAACTTTTGCTAAATTGTCATATTCGCAAAAGAGCTAAACGTGAGTCCGTACTTTTTACACAAAGACTTAATTGTCATTTTTAGGAAGAACACACGGTTTAACTTTTGAGTATGAGAATAAAAAAAATACAAGCTTTTTAATAGTCAATACTAACAAGCATTTTAAGCCTTCGTAGTAGGTGGGGGGAGTTCATCAGACTCTACATTATTTATGGACTACTACTTTTGCTTGATATAGAAACTAAAATTGCTAAAAATTTTCGAATAATTTTAGCATAATTTTAGAATATTTAGCTTTGGAGGAGGCCTTTACGTGAGAGGGGTTCCAGTAAAAATAATAAAAATAAAACACAAATACATGCCTAATAATAAATATTATGCTGTTAGGTTAGATTCAATTAAGTATAATGTATTACTTTTTTCTTTTTATTACTTTTTGATTTTTTTTTAACATTATTTGTAAGCAAAAAAATACCAAAGTATTAAGTTAGATTCAACACTCTTTAGGTATACTGTTTATAATATAGTATTTAATGATTCTGGAAATAAAAGGCATTTTTTTTAATAAATTTTAATAATTATAATTTAATAATAATATTTTTAAGAACTCGCTTAATTTTCGCACGGGTAAAATTTAAAGAAACATAAATAAAATTTAATTTTAATTACATTTAATTTTCCCCGTCTTGGTCCGGGTTCCTTTGCATCATAGACCATAGACTAGCATAGGCTTACCGTCACTAACATCGTGACATCTGACTAGGTGATAGGGTTTCGCAGCGACTCGCCCGTATTAGTAACACCGCCTTACCTGTTCTTGCTCCCATAAAGTCATTGCTTGCCATTGACGTGTTCCGTTTAGAGGTTCAGGTAGCCGGTAAACTTATTTTGCTCGGGGCCTAAAATCCCGGCCTCAGGTTGGAAAGGGACCATTGCACCTTTTGATGTCTCTAGGCGGCATTAGTTTTTTACTTTCAGGAAACCCGTCTGCTAGTTTGTTGCCTTCCAATATCATAAAAAAAAGCTCTATATCAAAGAAGCAACTGAATTAAATATTATAAAAAATGACGGGATTCCAAAAATATTTTAATTATGAACATCTAAATAGTCTAAATTACTTTGCAGAAGATTTCGATCTAAAACTTTAATGACATTATTATTCTTTAACTTGGCAACGTCATTGAATTAAGGGAACAGTAAAATACAACTGTTACAATACACGGCTTGCGATAATTCATTGCGACATATTCGCAAAAACTGAACCCTTTTTACTATTCTATTACAATTGTCACCCTTTCACTTCCATTTCAATTAAATAATGTCTGGTCATTTGGGGCGGGAGACTTGGTACAAAACGTGAGTCCGCACCCTTAACATGAAGTTTTTATGGCGTTTCGTTTCGAAAACTGGCATTCGAAATTCGAACGTGAGTAGTGTCAAACGAAGGAATGACATTTTACGGGAATTGTCAAAAAACGATTTTAACAATTTCAGTGTTACACTTTGATAATTCTAGTGATAAATTTCTAAAAATTTGCTTTTTTGAAATTGTATACAACAGATATTTCGACTCGATTCGAAAGAACGAGAATTACTTGTTACAAAGAACTTCGGTCGTATGCGCAATTCCACTGCGTTGATAACTAAGCGGTTTCAGTGCTAGAATTATCGCTTTTTGGGCTTTACTTCAACCGTATCTTCAAAGTTTAGTAGATCTCGAGTATGCTGAATAACATCCAAATATAAAATTCAACACCTTTTAAACCTTTTTCTAACAATTCATATTATTTAATTTGTTCCATTGTTTTTGGTTTTTAATACGGTTTGTGTAAAATAGATGAATAAATAACCGAGATTATAGGAAACTATGTACCCACTTTTCATTTTTTACTTTATTTAAAGATTTAAAAAACTAGGAAATCAGTAGATTATAGTAACTAAATAGCTATATGTGGAAAAAATATTTATAGTCGCGAAATTTTTCCATTATATACCATTAAAAGGTCTTAACTAATGTTTAAATAATAAGTTATTTTTATATATTAATAATTTGTTATCAAGTATGTTAATACATAATTAAACACAGAATTGAAAAAAACAGAACGTAAAATTATGAATCCCAGTGGTCAAAAATATATTTTTTTGTTTTCAGAAAGTGTTGTGGACAATAAATACTTAAATTAAAAATGAGTTCAAGACAATCAAAGGAGAAAAGAAGTTATAAGGAATACATTAAAAACACAAATATATATTTTGTTGATAAATTACTCAAACAATAGTAAAGTAGCGATGCAGCGCTTTTTTATTGCAATTCAAGCAAGCGTTTCTAGCGTTGTTGAGTAAAGTAGCAATGCAGCGCTTTTTTATTGCAATTCAAGCGAACTTTTCTAGCGTTGACAATAAAGTATTCGCGCCTCCCCGTGCCCTTCTAGCAAAGTGCGCGTCATCCTGCCAGCACATTAATCACATCCATTATTAAACTTGTTATTGTGTTGATTTGCAGATAACGCGTTATAAACGGTGCCGTCCGCTCCGACAATATAAGCTTCTGTAATGACGTGTAAACGATCCCGATGGAGAGTTCATAGAAAAAACTCCATGATTAATGACCTTCACCTTCTTACGATTACAAACAAATCCGATTATGTTCATTTTTCTTTTTTAATAAGTTTTTTAATCGACTCTGTTTATGATCGTACGTTTTATTGGAATTTATTTATGATTTCTTGGGAATTGTCTCTCTGTCTATTAGATTCGAAAAATTTATTTTGTATTAACAACCACCTAGTTATTGTTCCCGCCTTAGTCCGTGAAACAGATCATAGCTTTATTTTAGGTAAAAAAGCAATAGGATTTATACGAGCAAAGCTTTTGCTTGTGTATCACAAAAAATGTTGTTAATAAAACTAGAGAAATATGGCTTTACAGATTAATCATTAAAAAGGGGTTAATAGATACATATTTAGATAATTCGAAAATAAGAAAATATAACCTCTAACAATACATATAGGTATGTAATGTAGCTAAGAATTATCTTGATCACTTCAACCTTTAATGAAAAATTTTCAAAAGTTAAAGTTATAAGAGTTGTCATGGCACCGCGTGCACACACACACATGCGCGCACACGCACACGCACACGCACAAGCACACGCACACGCACTGCACACACGCGCACGCGCACGCGCACGCACGCACGCACACACGCACGCTCACACACATACATTCACTCACAGAAAGAGAGAGTTGGGTGAGGTCAAACTTACAAAACCCTTCACAAACAAAACAAAAGAGTTCGGATTACTATAGTAAATACAAATCGTACCACAAGGTAGCATTTTAGGATCATGACTCTTAATTTATATAACAGCACAATCTCCATCTGGAAATAGTTTAAATTTGACAGAAAAATACCCAATAACAAAATGATCTGCCATTTAATGAATTCATTTGTTACAAAAAATGTGAAAAAATGAAGAACCACTCGACCGATTTTATGCAAACTTCACATATACCATCGACTAAACAGTCTGAGCCCGTTCTTGAGTTATAAAATTACAACAAAAAGTAAGAATTAAGTTATTCAAGCAATTAATTCAACTATCAGTGTGTTATTGAAAATTGTATTACTAGAAATCATATTTCCCCGTGTTAGTCCTGGCGTCTTTTCAGAAAAGACCATCTGCCTTCCTGCCATATAGCTTGTAAAAGGCGAGCAGCGCATTATGTATTCCTGCCGCCATAACGACAGTGATTGCCGCTGGTGTATTCCGTTTTGGAGAATTAGGTACATCACACTAGGTGGTAAAATTTAACGTCAGTGCTTGCCGTTGACGTATTCCGGTTCGGCCTAATATCATGGATTCAGGTTGGCAACGCACTATTACCATCTTTGGAGTCTCTAAGCGGCGTGAATATCTTACCATCACGAATTCCGTCTGCTTGTTTGCCTTCAGTATCATAGAGATAAAAAATAAAGTTATAGTCTTACGACACGTGACAAATATCTCTCGACGCGACGTTGACATTTAAAATTTGATGAATGAACGAAAACGTAAAAAAAACAGTGTTACTATGTGCCATGTAATAAATACTGGCAATTAAACGTTTCTAAGAAAATTAATCTATTCTTAATATATTCTATTTTTTACAAGTCATAGATAATAACAATCCGACCTTGTAGGCTTAGACACCGCTAAAAAAAGAGAAAAGGTCACTCGATGTTAATAGGATATAATAAATAAGGAAAACCGGTGATTAACCGACCTTACGCTTCTGAGAACCGAGTGATTGTTGTCGGAGGCTCGATAGCTACAGCTTAACTATTGCGTCAAAGGCGGAAATTCCAACCAGTCATAGAGCCGCTTTCATGGCGTCACGATTACCGATAAACGTCACTGATTGGAGTTTTTAATGTCGATCAGGTTGATTGGTTGCGGAAAAAACATCCTTGACATTTGTACGTCATTGATTGGGTTAAGGTATATTCCCGGATAAGATATTTGAATCTTAATATTAGCAATAGATTACTCATATTTTTATTAATATCGGACCTGTTTGTCTTATGTTGCTATTTTTATATTCGGCGGGAATACATCCGTGTAAATAAAGTATTTTGAATCCGCTTGTGAATAAAAATAAATATTTTAATAATATCGACTACAAAACTAAAAAGTAATGTTAATTATATGTATACTGCCTATTAATAAGTAGCACATATGTGCTACTTATTAATAGATTTGAAGTCGGTACCAAGCCAATTTACCTACTAGGTAAATTTGGCACCGACTTCAAACCTATTACTATATTTTATTATTATTTACTTTTTAGTTAGAAGTCGCTTTTATTAACGTAGTTATTTTTATTTAATGCTTTTTAGTTTATTGCTGATATGATACAGTTTAATAAAAATAAACATCCCGACAGGTGAAAGTAGATATAAAATGCTAATAAAATAAAAACTAATGGGCCTACCTGAATCAAATTTATATGGAACCAATTCGAAACTATTCTGCGTCAAACAAAAAAGGTAAATCGGTTCAGAAACCTCGGAGAAATCGGTGTACATACTTAAAAAAAAATAGCGACCGAATTGAGAACCTCCTCGTTTTTTTACTCGGTTAATGAAATAACTAGAAAAATAATCGCCTCCGTTGTCTAGCGGTCCGGATAGTGGTACGCACAATCTATTTTTCGTAATGAATTATACTCGTACTTTGATCTTTTATTGATCCAGTGCAAGTGGCCGAATTGAATTTTGGATTGAAATATAAAAAGCTACATACCGTAGCTGCAAGACCAAACTGCACCACCCGACTTTTTTATCTTTCGTTTTTTTTGAGTTGCCTCCCACTTTTGAGTAATTTTAATAACAAATTCACTCAATAAGGGGCTCCAAATTCAAATTTCTTCGGAATGTTCAAGGTGAGGGGTGTGCGAAAAAACAAATATGTACCAGGGGTGCTCATATCCTCTCTATGACTTTGAATATGGGGAACAATTGTAAGAGCTAAGCGCTGATTTTTGAGCGGAATATTTTATGCAAAATATGTTTAGATTTTTTTTTAATATTGATGTCGACATTTTTTTTAATATATAAAAATTGATGAACACTAATCAAAGTTTTTTTTTGTTTAATCATATATTAGGTAATACTGACGTACTGGGAACATAGCTTACAATGTAAAGTGTACCCATACTCATTACAATTTTATAACATCTATAGTATCTTAATATTAATACGTGAAGCAAAATCTTTGAATCCTTTTATAAGAAAACTAGCTGTCCCAGCGAACCTCGCTTCACCCGTTCAGTATGGGAAATAATAAAGTATTATTCTTCCCATTTTCCCTGCATTTTTTACGGGTTTTCTCTTCATAAAAACCTTATCCTGATAATAAATACCACAATAATAAAAGAATTAGCCAAATCGGTCCAGTCGTTCGGAAGTTATGCGCTTACCAACACATTTAGCGATTCATTTTATAGCGACGGAGGAGTATGAAATTTGGCACTCTTATAGTTTATGTGTAGGAAAAGTGCACAACGCTAGTAGTTTTCAATAACAATGCTTATAAAGTGTATTAAAACAATAATTAAAACATTACACATACTGCAATACATTTGACACACACAAACAAAAATATTGATGACGATTAAAGATCACAGATGGCGCACAAACTATATTCATAGTGTTTGGAAAAAAAGTAGTTGATTTTGACAAATAAAGATGGCGTTCTTTTCAAAAATAATTTACGTTATCAACTTCTAATTGAAATTTATTATGGTCGAGCTTCGACCTATGGGCGACCACTAATTTACAAAAAAATAAAAAAAAATACTATTACAGAAATCTTAGCACACAAATCATTTTTTCTAGTTTGTTTGTCTATATTATAACGCCTCACAGGAAAACGGCTACATTAATTTTAATTAAATTTTTACAGTTTGAAAGTACTATTTTTTTTATTTTTTTTAACTATTTTTTAGCAGACATCGCAGATGAAATTGAAGTAGCATAGTCTGTTGGCAATAGGCTTTCCACCTTTCACATTGTGGGACTTAATGTCTTAGGCAAGTCATGGTTGTGTCCTGGTTGTGCCTCTGCCTATTTGGGCGTGAAGATACAAGTTAAAATATAACTGCGTTTGCCTTTATTTTTGTTGCATTTATCTCGAAATAGCACATTGTTTAAAATGTAATTAATGTAAGATCAATTTTAGTTATTGTATTTTACAAGTAGCTGTTGCCCGCTGCGTTGCCTGCATGGTTAATAGTCCCAAAGGAACATTTTTTCGGGATAAAAACTATCCTATGTGTTAATCCAAGTTACCCTTTATGCGTGTGCTAAATTCTATGAAAATCGGTTCAGCAGTTTTTGCGTGAAGGAGTAACAAACAAATAAACAAACAAACTTTCGCAATTATAATATTATTAGGATTAGGATTTTCTATGTCTACATAAATGAACGTAATTCGATCCATATGGTTTTCCATATGGATCGAATTCGTGGTACTTAATTGAAAAGCTAATTGTTTCTCCATATATAAATCACACAGAATACTGAGTAAACATAAATTAACATCTGTTATTTATTGAATTATTTAACGGGTTATAAATATGTTAGAAATGGAAAGAGGATTGGAATTGTCTAGAATGAGCTAAATATTAAATGAATGAATGAAATATTTTATTGAATCAGGCGTTACTTTGCGGAAATCCATTGTAACAGATGTAAAACAAGCCTTTAATTTAAAACAACCCTACCTAAAGTAAACACAAGTCACATGTGAAGAACGTGATAATCTGGATTGTTTCCCGAGCTCTTTCTATATTCGTGTTCTGGTCGCGGAGGTGGGTGGTGGGAACCTCAGTTAGGCTTGTCACACTCTGTGTCATTTGGAGGAATATTTGCCACAACAGTTACACTGCTTACGCGGAATTAGCAAATTAAAGGCTTGTTTTACATCTGTTATAATGAATACACTTTATTATGCACCAAAATTTACAATAATACATACTCGTTCACTAATAATATTCAACTTGAGTGCACAGGGGCGATCTTATCGCTTTAGAGTGATCTCTGCCAGACAATCTAAGACTGAAGGAGATTGTGTATTTCGAAACTAAGGTAGGGCTTCATAAAACAAATAAGTATATCTAAACTAACGTGATAATTACAGAAATGTTATTGGAATACCAAGATTGAATCGTCGTGTTATATTTTACCTAGATATTTTGAAAATAGTCGAAATGAACATGTTGAGAAGAAAGAGTTAAACTATTAACTGAGATAGGTCTAAGTTGTTTTATAGATCAAATAGGAATTGGTTAGGTAATTTATGTATCACCTCTACTGAAAAAAGCTGCAAGCTCTCGGACTATCTTTTATGATAAACATGGGTTGTGAGTTTTCAATCATTTCCATTTTGAAGTTGTTTAAAACCCTGCTTTAAATCCATTTTGAAGTTGTTTAAAAAGGTGACTTCGATTCCATTTCAAAGTTGTTTAAACCCCTACTTCAATTCCATTTTGGAGTTGTGTCAAATGGACTTCAATTGATTTTGAAGTTGTTTAAAAAGGCGACTTCGATTCCATTTCAAAGTTGTTTAAACCCCTACTTCAATTTCATTTTGGAGTTGTGTCAAATCGACTTCAATTAATTTTGAAGTTGTTTAAAAACCTATTTAAATTTTAATAATCTGTCGGCTTAGTAATAAAAGTACGTTCTTGAAATTATAACTCAAAGACAGCTTGTTGGATCTGGATTCTTTACCGATGGACTTTACAAGAAAGAACCATTGAATACCATTCGTAAGTGGGCGTGAATCTACCAAAAATATACTATATAACTGCCTGCATGCTATCATTATATGTATAATTCTTGTGTTCGTGTGTTTGTCACTGAACTCCTTCTAGACGGCTGGACGATGTTGATGAAACTTTTTGTGTGTGTTCAACGGAATTCGAGATAGGTTTAGATTCACAATTTGGTCTCCTGGAAAATGTTTTTTTAATTATTTTTTTTCAGGTCAGCTTGTTTTTTTTTATATAAATTGTAGCCTATTGGTTATTCTGATGTATAAGCTGTAATTCTGTAAAATTTCATCTAAATTAATTTCACACTTTTGCGTTAAAGAGTAACAAACATCTATCTATCCTTACAATATTTCACATTAATAATATTAAGATGGAAGAATATAGAAAATAGTAGTATGTCAATAATACGATTGTGGAACGAATATTATTCAATGGTTCAAGATGTTTACTCGTCTATTACCACTTTTGCAATAGTATTTGCTCAATAACCACGGCAAAACCACGAGTAGGGGATTTTCATAGCACTTCTTCGAAATTTTATTATTCAGCTAGGACAGACGATGTCCTAACTATGAACATTAAACTTTTAAATATTTTAATGTTCTTTTAAACCTTTGTTTACTTTCATCTATCTATACATGTATTAATACGTGACGCCAAACCTTTGGACCCCTTTTTACGTAAATTGCGCGGACGCAGGAGCATAAAATCTAGTTTATGTGTAGGAGAAGTGCAAAACGCTAATATTTTTCAATAATAATGCTTATAAAGTACAATAACTCAATAAATAAAACATTACCCACACTACCATGCATTTGACACACACAAACAAACATATTGATGATAACGAAAAAAGATCACAGATGGCGCACTAAAAAGTTTGGGAACAAAGTAGTTGGTCTTGAGAAATGAAGATGGCGTTTTTATCGACAAGATATTAAAATTTATTATGGTCCAATCTCGACCAACCGGCGACCACTAGTACCTACTTATAAAATAACATAACCTGACTGACTGATCCATCATCGCCGAGCTGTTAAAGTTACAGCCATAAAATTTTGTGAGTGGGGTCGTTTCATTTAGTAGACACCCACTAAGGACGGAATTTTTGAAAATTCTACCACTAAGGGAGTGAAATAGGGGTTGAAAGTTTGTATGGAAGATTGAAGAGTTTTTAATTTGGATTAATTTGGATTTTTGGACTACTTATTAAAAGTGAGTAGCTAAATATTTAAGCGTTTTTGGAAATTCTACCTCTAAGGGGGTGAAAGTTAGTATGAAAGCCCTTATCAGTGTGGTACGAAAAAGTCTTTAATTAAAATAATATTTTAAGTAAATCAGTAAATGTATTAACTGCCACGCGAGCAAAGCCGCGGGTAACAGCTAGTTACTACTATAAATTAACTACTAACTTATTCAGGAAATAATTAACACAACAGACGAAAAACCAACAACATTGTTCCATCTATTCAAGCGTTATACGATGACTAAGCGAATTAGGGATTCATTAATACATACAAACACATTACACTTAAAATCTTCACGCCAAGTCTCTTATAGAGTAGGCAGAGTGTACCGAGTGGAAAATTTCGCGATCCTTGTAAGCTTGCTTAGTATCCTCCACATTCATTTTTTTTCCATTCAAACACGCCAGTTTCGTTTTTATATAAAAGACTAGCCGACCTGTGAACATAGTTCATTTTGCACTCAATACTTTCTGTATATTTTGCAGGGGGACTTTGCATGAAACTAAGTAAGGTAAGGCATGAAACTAAGTCGTAACTAAGTTAGTAAGCTTTAAGTAGTAAGCTTTTGCTCGCCTTTTACGAGCTACCTGGCAAGAAGGCAGACGGTCTATTCTACAAAGGAGCCTAGACCAACATGGGGAACGTCCGCTAATATTGCAAAAACTGACTTCGATTTCACATACATCTCGAAAGTGCCCTCTTTTAAATATAAAGAAAATTTTTACTTTTTATCTTTTTAATTCAGAAATGACTAGGAAATCGATTTACATACATAAAAATGTAGGAGTCGATTATATAAATACAAACTCCTCCTTTTGAAAGTCGGTTAAAAAGTCTGCAAACCACACACTTACCTTGAAGCTATTTTAACTATAAAACTATACGAGCCTTGTAACAAATGCCTATTAAAGTAGAGTATGGACAGCTAGCCAAGGCGAGAACGGTGTTAGTGATTGTATTATGCAGGGTATTCCCGTAAACCGATACTTCCGCCTTTGTGGCAATTAAACTCAAGATCCTGTGCCCTTAACATGAGCTTAAGAATCGACGAGTTTACTATACTCGCTAGCGTGCTCATAAATTATTAGTATGAAAACTAGAACAGAGCCTCTACCGGTAACTAAGAGGATACTATTTTGAGACAAAAAACGCTTTAGATTTCGATACGTCAATTACCGAACGTAATCTATAACAACTCATGGTGAAACCTTTGAGCCCATACCATGACTTTACGGCTTTTCGAGTTAACTATACTCGCTAGTATTATTAGTGTAGAAACTTTAAACAGCGCCTCTACCGTGAACTAAATAAATATTTAGACAAAAAACGCTTTAGATTTCGGAACGTCAATTAAATCGAACGTAATCTATACCAACTCAAGAAGCCTCTGTTCATTTTATTTTTGTAATTGAAAAAAGAGAGTTACACATATTATACCCAACTCCTGTATATTTTTATTAGTTGTTTGATGTCTCCAGGGCTGACCCCAGGGGTGGGCGGACCGGGCGGCTGCCCAGGGCGGAAAATTTATGGGGGAGGCAAACAAATTTTAAAGAACGGCAAATTTTAAAATATGAATAAAATAATAAAATCATGACATGAATGTAAAGGGTAAAATTTTCTCTATCACATTTTACACAAAGAACAAGCCTAAGAATATGTACGTTAGTGCAAGCCTCGAGTTACGATTATAATCCAAGTCCAAATATAAAATAAATCACTCGGCTTGTAT
>NJDD01001318.1:115777-142234 GCA_002245505.1 Calephelis nemesis
CAACATTTTCTATAGAAAATTGTGGCTTGGTGATAGATTAAACGTTTCTGGGTGGGGTCATAAGTGTGTTAAACCTGAATTATTTATATTTAAGGGGCATGAAATAATACTAACAAATTTCTATATTTGTAAGTAGACAATTATTTTTTATGATATGAATACATACACGATAGTACTTTTTAAATTTCTGTGTGATTTTGTGTGTGTGTATGCGTGTGTGTGCGCGTGTGTGTGTTTGTGTGCGAATTTTTAATGTTCTGTTTTAGTTTTTATGGTATGTTCTATTAGTTACCACTACTTTATTATTTTAAAAAATGTACTTTGAAATCAAAGTCGGTTTTTTGCATTTTTATCGTTTTCGTTGTTATTTTATAACTCAAGAACGGGCCCACCCAACCAAACCAAATGTTTAGGCTTTGGTGGTACTATTTAATAAATGGTTTATATGTGATTTTTGCATAAGATCGGTCGAGCGGTTCTCCATTCATCATATTTTTTGTAACAAATGAATTCAATAAATGGCTGATCATTTTGTTAATGGGTATTTCTTAGTCAAATTAAACTTTTTTCAGGTGGGGATTCTGCTGTCATATTGAAACTGTTTTCAATTGGTTTTTTTTGTTTTACTGAATGAATAGTTCTAATGTTACATGTTGTATGTAAATGTTTTACTAGAAAATTACGTAGCGAAGCACGTACCGGGCCGCTAGTTGCTCATAAAATTAAAAAATAAGTAAATATATGTATGTTAAAAATGAATCCCCATTTATCCAGTCATTGCATCACGCCCGAACGGGTGGACCGTTAGTTATTGTGAAAGTCCTTAAGAAGAGAAAATTGGAAAATTACGGGGAAATAGGAAAAACAATACCTTATTTTTTCCTAGTAAAAACCGTTACCTAATGTCAAGCGATACAAAGTTCGCCCGATAGACTAGTGTCACGTAAAATTCTGAAAAAGTTGTGTATACATAGGAAATATTACATAAATATAATAGCGAATAGGAATAGGAATGCTTTTGGGCCCAAAATATATACCTGTCAGAGCTTTTAGAATCTTTTTTTGCACAGGTAGCTTATATGTCAGTTTTGTCCATGAAAATCTTTTTGAATCGAAATTAAAAAAAAGAAAATAGAAATGAATTCTAATTAAAAATTGTAAATTCTGATTTGATTAAAATTTATTTGCAGTGATTACTCATATTTCTCTTTTGCTTTCATATTTTTTTTTAAAGTTACTTTTACAAATACAAATAATAATATATAAGTAATCACGATTGGAGTAACTGCTTTTTTTGAGCGTATAGTACAATTATTTCTAAATGAATATTTGTCTGTAGGTATGTACGCGTATAGCTTCTGAACAACTGGACAAATTGGACTATTTTTTTAATTATTTGTGGAAATCCAGCGAAGGTTTTAAAGATTAAAGACTTCGAAATAAGCGAAAATAAGAAAAACTTTGAGAAAACTAGGAAAAACAATTTTTTTTATGCAAACTAGACGGATGAAACAAACTTCGCCGGGACGGCTAGTAAATTTGTAATTATATCGATATCGTCAGTGGTTCCCTGTATTCTATCAAAAGCAGTCTTGATAACTCAGACGATATTGAAATTGTGTTTAGGATAAAGAACGGTACAAAACTAAACCAGTCGCTTTTTGTTATTCATTTATTTAGCATGCTGTGTTTACATCTAGTAAACACAGCATGCTAAATAAATGAATAAAGAGGTCAGCTTAAAAATGTTTATTTCATAAGGATTAATTTAATATGTTTTATAAAAGTTGTATCTCAGTTTTGTAGACCTAATAAACAAAAAAAATAAAAAAAACAATTAGTCAAAAACTAGTTGCCAAAATTCTAAAATGAAGACGTGATTTTTAACAAATTGAAGTACTTATTTATTGTAAGTGTTGGTTGGGTAATGGCGCGTGCATACACTTCTAGAAGAGGCCTGCGTTGCGCCTTGCATTAGGATCAAACGCCATGGCTCTACTGCACGTGCACACTATTTCGATGCTGAGCTTGATTGAAACTTATTTTTTTAAGTTAATTTTTCCTTTTTTGGGATCGACTAAGAGCTTTTCATACTGCCACGTCTTGCGTATTAATACATTTTTTCTTGTTATTTATTTTCAATTCACATATTAAGTTTTATTTTAGTCATAAATCGTTATAGAATGTCATGTCAGGGTCTTAAGTAAAGCGTTGGGCTACATACCCAAGCTCATTTTGTCAGATTTGGCGGCAAAACGGAAATACACGATACACTAATTTCTTTCTAAATATTTCACTCGTGCACTGTAACTGAACTAAATTTGCCCATACACGAAGTTCAATAATTACGAAAAAACTACGAGCACTTTCTTTCACGATGGCACCAAAACCTCCCTTTTTATTTTATTACTTATATTTAAAAAGACGCAAATAAGCTTTTGCTAAGGAACCTAATGTGATTCACACATTAACACACTTTTATAACGTCGATTTTTTTACTAATGCAGTTATAATAATTTCCTTTTGAAATATTGTTTGAAACAAAACATTTTTATTTATTACACTGATATTTCATTTGCTCTATTTTAAACCTTCCCTAGACTTCAACAATTCAAACCCAAATTCAAATTAATTCAAAACCAAAATTAGCGAAATCGGTTCAGCCGTTCTCGAGTTTTAGCGAGACTAACGAACATCAATTGATTTTTATATAAGTATATAGATTTATTTAAACGCTAGTTCAAACATAGAAATGAAATGGTGGATGAAAATTTGAGTTATAGGAACAGGTCATAATGGAATAATTTTGTACTTAATTTAGATTACTGGATTGCTTAGCGTCAAAAGCGTAATTAGTCATACTAGACGGTAAAACACTTACAAAGACTAAACAGTAACATCTTAGTTCATATGTTGATGGTCTCTCAGGAACCTTCTGTCGGAATTAAAACAGTCCTATGTGTTAATCCAAGTTACCCTCTATGTGTGTGCCAAATTTCATGAAAATCGGTTCAACAGTAGGTTTTTGCGTGAATAAGTAACAAACAAACTTTCGCATTTATAATATAAGTAGGATAACTAGCTGTTGCCCGCGACTTTATACACATTTAAAGTGACTTTTCGTGGTTAATGATGGAAAAATAAGATTTTTTCGCAATACAAGATATCTAAAATGTTGAAGCGGACTATAAGCTACTACTGCTACACGAAATTAGGTAAAATCTGCTCAGGAGCTTTTGCTGGAAAAGTGAAAAGTCAAATCGACAAATATTTTAAAGGCTTTTTTGTGTTCTGTATCCTATACAAACATTTTTTTTTAAATATTTCACGAACATATTTTATTTTGTTACTGTTTATCTTAACATATATAAATCTCGTGTCACAATGTTTGTCCTCGATGGACTTCTAAACCACTTAAAAGATTATAATAAAATTCGCACACCATATGCGCTTCGATCCAACTTGAGAGATAGGATAGCTTATATCTCAATTTATGGTAAAAAAATTACCATCCGAACGAAGCCGGAACGGGCAGCTAGTTATACTATATAGATTTTCCGTTGCATTTTATTATTTTTTAAAGTGTAATGATTCGCCCTGTTATAGGTACAATTATACAACAAATATCAAAATCTACAATATCAGTGGGATTAAACGTGTAGTTAACGTGTTGGTCCGGGCTCCTTGGTAGAATAGTCCATCTGCCTTCATTGCCAGGCAGCTCGTAAAAGGCGAGCATAGGCTCACCGTCACTAACACCGTGACATCTGACTAGGTGGTAGAGTTTAGCAGCGACTCGCACGGATCACGATTAGGTATGTCACGGAACTTTTTAATTTTTTTTATAATATTGGAGGCAAACAAGCAGACCGATTTCCTGATGGTAAGAAATTTACGCCGCCTTGAGACACCAAAGGTGGTAATGGTTCTATGAACGACGTATAAACTTACCTAATTACTTACCAACGGATCCATCTGTTTTTCACTTCTTACAGTATAAAAAATGTTAAAAGGACATAAAAGTATATTATAAAAAGAGACATTTGTCAATTATATTAGTGTAGATACTTTGTCGGCCTTTATGACTGTTTTTTGTATTGTTACAATGTATCTATACAAATTGTTGTTATCGTCAGTCCATCTCTCAATGATACCTTTTAAAAACATTCGATACATTTGCTGACACCCCACGCCGCCTATTACAAACGGAAATACTTTAAAAGGATAACATCTTATTAAGTTTATACCTTTTTATTGACTAAAATACCTGATCGCCTCTGTGGTCTAACGATTCAGTTGTCGGACTTGGCTACATGAGGTTCCGGGTTCGATTCGTGGTTCGTGGCAACAAAAAAAATGAGTTTTTCCAAATTTCTAATAAAAAAAACGTTGCTCAGGATTGAATGTGCCTGGTTAGCGATAGGCTTGCCACTTACCACATTGTGGGATCTAGTATCTTCGGCTAGTCGTGGGTGCCCTGGTTGTGCCTTTGCATACCTTTTCGGGATGTGGGCGTGAAGATACGTACTTATTTACTTAAGTTTATACCTTTTAGAACTTTGTTAAGTACAAAATTTAAAGTTCTAGAAAATATTTGATTTTGGAATATCTTAATCAAAAGTATCCATCAAAGTATCTTACCGTCAGTATCGTATCTTAAAGCAAAGTTTTAAGTATTCATATTTTTAAGTAGTTTAAGTTTTAGTCCTAATGATGCTGTTATAAGCAAAACCGGCAGGCTATTTATAAAATAATAAATTATGTGTAAGTGATACTCAAAACAGTGCAAGTGGTTCTTCATATAAAAATATGAATATTTAGAACTTTTACAAAGCGTCGACGATGAAAAATATCAAATATAGGTATACCAAATATAACTTTAAGTAATTATGATAGTCGCATCAGTTTAAGTGACTATTTTAAGTATACCTATCACACTGATATTATTAATACGTATGTAAGATTGCTACAGTTTTAAACGAAAACTAGTACTTAACAGATTATGAAATACACATACTCTAACAGGTATTAACTCGTCGGACTTGACTTTTTGAGGTCCCGTGTTCGATCCCTGGATCAGGCAACAAAAAAAAATAGAAAATGCATGTTTTCAATTTCCTAATAAAAATAACATTGCTTGGGATTGGATATGTGCCCGTACCTACCGTACCTATCATACTAGTGTCTTCGGCTTGTTGTGGGTGCCGTGCGGTTGTGCCTCTGCCCATCCCTTTAGGAATATAGGCATTGAGATACTTTACTTTTTATTGACTTGAATGCGTTTGAAACCATGGGTAAAAGCTGGTAATAAGCGCGTTAAGTTCTCATGATGTTTTCAGAGAGTGGCCTTATTGTGATGTTTGAAATTTTGAAACATCAATTGAACAACAATTGAAATTTTATATTATTTTCCCTATATCCTTTCTTATACCTGCTCGTTTACTACTTGTTAGGTAAAAATTAAATAAACATTGTTGATTTTATTTTTTCGACTCCTGGCGGAAAGAGAGGGAAGTTATAAGTTAGACGTGTCGATATGTGTGTCTGTGTGTCTGTCTGTGGTATCATAACTTTTGAATGGATTTAGATGCCGATTTTTGTTTAAAAACTGACGTGATAGAGTTCCGTCTTCGCTACAGTACATGTTGATTTTGTCGACGGTTATTAAAAATGTTTATTTTAATACTACTTTGGGTATTTCAGTAAAGTAACTAGATGTACCGTAGAAGATGATTTTACGAAGTACATATTGGACCACAATATTGGGTACGGTAAAACAGTTTCATGGAAAAAAATAGTTAAAATTTAAATAATTAATTGACTTATCATTTCGTCTCAGTGTAGTTTATCTCTCCGTCAGAACCATATTTTAAAGAAATAGGTGAAAGATTCGAGTCTTTTTCGAGTTGTGAGTTTAACAACCTTTTTCGAATTACACTTTATACTTATATAGATATATTTCGACACCTATTGAAAATGTTTATAAAATTGAGACATGTAATACAAAAAAGCGTTTATTCCACCAAATTTCGCCTCTGTGGTCTAGCGGTCCGGTGTAAGACTTGACTTCATGAGCTCCCGGATTCGACCCCAGATCTGGCACTAAAAAGGAATCGTGTTTTTTTTAATTATGTAATAAAACGTTGCCCAGGATTGCATACATCCCAGGTTGGTTATAGGCTTGCCACCTATCACTTAGTGGGATTTAGTCTTCGCTAGTCGTGAGTGCCCTAGTTGTATGTCTGTTTACCTTGCTTGGGGTATGTAGGTATATACTTTTTTTCTAAAGCAGACTAGGTACTCAAAGGTATGACTAGTTGTTTTCTTAAATATCTCTCTGTCTGTTTTTAAACTTAAACTCCTGCCAAAAAATACAGCGAATTTAGAACCTTTTAAATATTCTGTCTTTTAGTAACAAAACATAGGGTAAATAAATTATTTATGATTGAAGTAGAAGAAGTATCTTCACGCCCCTATCCCCAAAACAGTAGGCAGAGGCACAATCAGGGCACCCACGACTAGCCACTAAGTCCCACAATGTGATAAGTGGTAAGTTTATTGGGCACATTTCCAATCCCGAGCAACTTTATTTTGTTAGAAAATTGGAAAAACCCAACTATGTTGCCCGACCTGGGATTCGAACCCGGGACCTCATGCAGTCAAGTCCAACAACTGAACCGCTAGACCACAAAGACGATGATGAATATTTATGATTGAAAACTTGAGAAGGGATACGTTTGTGTATGTATTATTATTTTAATTGTAGTAATAATATGTCGTCCCTGAGACGTAGTTACTAGAACACCCCATATTATTATCGATATTACAGTAACAAAATATCATATTTCGACCTGATCAGATTCCAGATTAGCTCCCCTATAAAAGTGTATATACATTTATCTCTTCACAAAAGGACAAAAGCTTCCATACGAATACATAAAACACTTCAAACGTCCAAATAATATAATACCCGTCATTATACATTCATGTGCTTTGTTACAGTATTTATTTTGAAACGTGTCAAGGGGAGAAAACCCTCTTTCTGCTTGAAAGCTCCCGAAATGAAGTAAAGAAGGCGTCTGTTCAGAAGGGCGGCATCGTAGAGCCATTTCATTGGTGTTAATGCGCCCCTCCAACTGGAAGCTCCGCCCTAGTGGAAATTCGCCCCGGGGCGACCGCGCGCTCGCTACTCAGTATCCAAGTGCCGCAGAGCTGAGTAGTTGTGTGATACTATACTGCCTTATCATTACTGAGTCAGAGACGATAGTGATGTTTTTAGTGTACTAGTGTGATTAAGTCTGTGTCATGCACGCCATGGGTGATCCAGCTGCACTAGCAGGAATGTTGCCATTTGATTCAATTGGACTCTATGAACAACCAAAGCCAAGGTTCATCTTCAAAATGCCAAGAGTAGTCCCTGACCAAAAGGCGAAGTTTGAGTCTGATGACTTATTTAAAAGATTAAGTCGGGAGAGTGAGGTAATTGTTTTGTTTCCTAGCATTTGTTACAAAGTGCGTATTATTACTTGGTGTGACAAATTATAAAACAATTAACAGGAAAATGAGCTTGTAATGGTTTTAAGCGAATATCGTGAAATACTCAAACTAACAAAGTTTAATTGAATTTAATGCTTCTAATAAAATATTATTCAAATAAATTTCATTATTTGCCTGCTTTAATACAAATACTATAACAATTAGATTCTATTAAAACATGTAAACTATAATATTTTTAAAAATAATGACTTGGCTTTATCAGTATGTAAAAGAAACGTTTGCCCAAAACATACCTGCCTAACTTTTATTACTTTATTTGGTTAATGTTAATTTGAACGTTTTTTGTAAGAACAATAAGGTATCAATGAAGTATAATGTTGGTTTTTTTTTTCAAAAAATAATATTATTTAAACGTCTATTAAAAAGCCTTAATTATTCCTTTTAATTTCTCTTCTTGTTTGATAAAATTTGTTTTTCATTTTTTTAAAAATTAAATTACTAGGGATTGAGTCTTCTATCTCATCCTATCTCGTTGTGGTAGTTAGTGTCTTCGGCTACTCTTGGATACCCTGGTTCGTCAGCGGTATACAGTCAGGGACCGTATCCCTGGGGGGAAGGGGGCGGTGGTAGAGTTTTCCGAAGATGCGATTTGGCCAATCCATTTTACCATCTTTTTAATTAGTACAAGAGTGCTCTATCACTAGGTACCTACATAGCATAAAACAAAATCGCTTCCTATGTCCCTTTGTATGCTCAAATCTTTAAAAATACGCAACGACGCCTAAGATACTAAGTTCCACAATGTGATTGTTGGCAAGTCTATCGCCAACCGGGCACATACCTATCTAATCCCCAGCAACGTTTTTTTATTAGAAAATTGGTAAAACCCAATTTTCTTACTGCTGCTCGACTTGGGAATTGAACCCGGGTGCTTATGCAGTCAAGTCCATCAACTGAACCGCTAGACCACAGAAGAGAGGTCGCTTTCTACGCATCTTTGTAATCAATGCTTTGCTCATACCTAACTTACAAACGATTTGAAAGATTCCTTGAATAGAATTAGGTAGGTAGGTATGTACACAAAGATTTGTTTTTATATAATAACCAAAGCATCTTCCCGAAAAGAATTGAGGTTGGTAAATAGACTACTTCTAGGAAGGTAGTCTAGATGGTACGCTATATCTTCGAGCTCTTTTTAATTTTCCATAGTGTGAATTCTTTATACCAAGGTGCCTCTAAATTAGGTACTAGGTATGTAGGTACCCTATTATTTTGCTAAGCATAGAAAATAGGTAATTCTAATTACGGAAACATTAATATCTACTAATTGTGACAAATTTTAAATAAAGAATAACTGTCAAAGACCGAATTTGGACCAGCGCCTTTCGACGCACACGCTGGTGACTTTCAAATACCTAGGCAAATTTCTTTTGTTTATATTTGTTTGTTTCCTAAAGTAGGTATATTGGTTTGGTACAGTAGTACTATTTAAATTATAAGCTTCGGCTACATTCGTTAAGTTTCGGAAATCCGAAAGTATTTTAAATATATCTATATAGAGTTGTTATTATATAATTAACCATTTCGCTTAAATTTAGATTAGGTCAGCCAATTTAAAAATAAAAGTATAAAGTGTAAAAAGAGTAAAATGTGTAAAGCTAAAGCGCATCATTTAAATAGTAGTAATGTACGTTAGTTTCTTTCTTCATATTATGAGTAGAATCTAGAAAATATTTTTTCGTTCACGGGGTTGTTATAGACGCTTGACGTGTTCCGGTTTGAAGGGTAAGGTAGCCGGTAAACTTACTTTTGCTCGAGACCTAACATCTTGGCCTCAGTTTGGCAACGCACCATTACCACCTTTGGTGTATCTAGGCGGCGTGAATTTCTTACCACCAGGAAATCCGTCTGCTTGTTTGCCTTCCAATATCATAAAAAACCTAGGTATCTAACATGTTTTCTTTTTTACAGATCCGATACACGGGGTACCGGGACCGTCCTCCAGAGGAACGGCAGATGAGGTTCACCAGCGGCTGCCGCGAGGGTCACACGGAGATCGCCTTCACCGCCACCGGCACCAACCTCCAGCTGGTCTTCGACCACTCGCCCTATAACAACCGTGGATGTGACTTCCAAAAAGAAACTGGAAAGGTACTTATGACTTTTACTCTGAAGGTCAAACAGGATTTTTCTGGGAAGAAGTAAATGCCGTCTAAAGACACTATAATTTGAAAATAATTTATCACTTTAATTTATAATTAATTCAAAAACCCCTTCGCTTTTTTTAAATTTTGTTTATTAACAAAATCCACAGCTTAATATTTTAGATAAGATAGCCGCTAAAGGATTTGCTTTTTCTATAATAATAAAGGTAAAATGTGTCGTTACTTTTAACGTACAATTTTAATTAAAGTACCTAAGTCATCTGCATACACAAAATAATGATAATAAATAAATAAATGTCCTTGGACTAGTCACACAAATTTAATCTAACCCCAAAGTAAGCAAATTACATGCTTGTGTTATGGGTGTTAGTCAACGATACTAATACATAGAAATACTTAAATAGATACCAGAATAAATTTAATAAACATCCAGACCCGGACATACAGACATCTAAATGCTTATCACACAAATGCCTGCCCCCGTCGGGAATCGAACCCGAGCCTCGCGATTTGTCGATGCAGTTAGGCGAGTACGCTAGCCACTCGACCAACGAGGCTAATTCAAAACTAAGTATTTTCATCGTGTGTCCCAGGATATTATCATCAGGTCCAGACTTGGTGGTAATGGGACCTAGCCGGAAGTACGCTGGGTATCTCAAACAAAATAATAAAAAAAAACTGTTCAGAAATGATGCAGAAATCGTTTAACATATTCAAAAAATAGTAGGAGTCAAACATGTAGTCTCCTTCTTTTTTAAAGTTGGTTAAGGAATCGTCTTAACCTTTTCTGGTAGGTACAGTAAGCCAGGCAAATATTTGTCTTAATTAGCCCCCTTATAGTAGCCTCCGTATAGTATGAGCTTTTAAGGAGGTATTGAAAAGTAGGCTTACTATACCTACATTTTTCCACCGCTGTTCTAACCTAACTTGTCAAACTTGTCAAAGCTTTATATAACTCTACAAACCTAGAGATCTTAGATTAATGACATAAAGCTGTTACGAGCTGCCTGACATGTTGGCAGTTAATTAGAAACCAGTAGGTATACTCTTAAATCTCGATTTCGTGGAAATTGTAAATTAGAATCGGATTTTATACGATTGACATTACTAGCGAATTATTAACATTTAGTTCCAAAACATATTCAGGTACAGCCAATTTTGAATTCAATAACATTTTTTTAATTTATTTTGCCATGGGCGTTAGCATTTGCCACATTGAAAATTTGCATCAAGTTACCCGATTTAAAAAAAGGCCTTTCATTATTCAAAATCATTTATTCAAAGATAGTCATGTCAGGGTTTGAAGTAAAGCAGTCGCCTCCTTATTCGAACTCATATTTTAGTGAGATGTAAAGAGAATGAGGGAATAGTACTGAGACTATTTTTTATGATACCTTATCTACCTACTTTAGCTGAACAAAGTTGTACAAAATGCCACAAAAATTTGTTAATTACACTTAATATAGACACAAAATTTAATAATTACGAAAATACTACGACATCTTTTGTCTCTTTGGCGCCAAAACTCGGGTGTAGTGGTAAATTTTAGTTTCATAACTAAGCAATCACTGTTAGGTTTTCTATATAAAAATCTATCTAAGCAACAAAAGTAAGCCTATCTCTTATAATTTATTAAAATTGACCGTTAGTATTTATGCGTTTCACAGATGTGTGCGTTATATAAAAACTCAACGTATTTAGTAAATTCTATCCGTCTACAGTAAAGTGTTTAGCGAAGACATAAATATGAGTATAATGAATCATACAAACGAGTCCGGTTAATGACATCATCACAGATCCGACTAATGACGCGTCATCATGGTGTTTCCGGTTAATGTTCTCTTTAAATTAAGACATAAATTACAGTGAAAAAAATCTATAAATCCGAATACGGCATGTCGGTCACGCTCTACGGTTCATTCAATGTATGACACCTTTCTTGTACTAAACCGGATCTGATGAGGTACGAGACTTACGCATGTTAATGCATTAATTTTGAAATATCATTTGCATCTACGTAATGGTTTCTTGTCGATCGTCATGGTTTGTTTGACTAGCGTAACCTGATTTAATAATTACTTGTGGTCATGTTTTATAATCGTTGGTTGAGTGGCTAGCGTACGCCTAACTACATCGACCAACGACGAGGCTCGGGTTCGATTCCCGACGGGGGCAAGCATTTGTGTGACAAACATTTAGATGTCTGCATTTCCGGGTCTGGGTGTTTATTAAATTTATTCAAGTATCTGTTTGAGTATTTCTATGTATTAGAATCGTCGACTAACACCGACAAGTCAAACATATATTTTGCTTACTGTAGGGTTAAATTCAATTTTTGTAAATTGTCCAGGGATATTTATTTATTTATTATCTATTAAATTATTACATAGTAAGTAATGTTATAAATGAGCTATCATTGTACGCATCTAATTATATCTGACTCTTAAACTTTAAGTAAGTAAATTAGTATCTTCACGCCCATATCCCCGAATAGTAGGCAGAGGCACAACTAGGGCACCCACGACTAGCCGAAGACAACCAACCGGGTACATATCCAATCCCGAGCAACATCTTTTTTTTAATTAGGAAATGGGAAATACCTCATTTTCTTTTTGTTGTCCGACCCGGGATTCAAAAAGTCAAGTCCAACACTTGGACCGCTAGACCACAGAGGCCACAAACTTAAACTCTAAAACTGCTAAACAAACTTTGAACAAATTTTTTCATCAATTTATGAAATAATATAGGACTTAGCGGATTGTCGCGGGGTGGGTACCTAACCACCAAAATAACTTCGAATTACGAGAGCGAAACGAGTATTACTAATCTCTGGTAATACTTAGGTAGTGTTTTACATACATATCTATTTTACCGATTTTAAATATTCTTTTTCATTTGAAAAAGTGAAGTTTAGATCTGATGATAGAATCTAATGAAGATCGAGGAAAATTCTTAATTTTTCTTTACGTAAATGATTTTATACTTGAAATCGAAGTCGATTTTTTGAAGTTTTCGCGCAAACAAGCAGCTTCCCTAAATGCTGTATGGATTACCGGACGAAACTGGTATAGTATAAACTCTAATAAAATAATGTTCAAAGTACTGCTTGAGAAAAATGAGATCTCAATTGGATGAAGAATTTTATTAAATTTGGCCCCTTCGTTACGCGCCGAGCCCCTGCTGGGCTTCTATATGTATACGTATTTATTTACACTCGGTTCATTTAACAGCACACTCGAATGTACGTAACCCTCCGATCGTCAATGATTTTGAAAAAAGGCAGCGCTTTATAATATTTCAGTAGTTCCAGTATTTTTTTTGAGTGAAACTTCTTTATCGGGGTTGGAAAAAAATTAAGGGTAACATTTTTCCGTTACGCGTCACATTTTTACGTTACGCGCCATCTTTGTTCTTATCCCTACCACGCGTGATTTGAAGTATACTTTCTCCAGCGGAGTTGGAATTGGCAATAAACTTTATTTAACCAATTTCTGTAAAGTTGCATATAATAAATTTTTTGAAAAATAACGTCATAAAGAAGTTTCACTTCTTCACTTCTTAGAAGTGTACGCTAGTACACGCACACATTTTTTTCATGATGTTGGAAGGCAAACAAGCTGACGGATTTCCTGATGGTAAGAAATTCACGCCGCCTAAAGACATCAAAGGTGGTAATGGTGCGTTGCCAACCTGAGGCCAGGGTGTTGGGCCTCGAGCAAAATTGAGCTTCCCGGCTACCTTACCCTGCGAACCTTAACAAGTCATGACGTTATGGCGGCAGGAATAGGTAAGGCGGTGGTACCAATCCGGGTGAGTCGCTGCGAAACTCTACCACCTAGTCAGATGTCATGGTGTTAGTGACGGTAAGCCTATGCTCGCCTTTTACGAGCTGCCTGGCAGGAAGGCAGATGGTCTATTCTGCAAAGGAGCCCGGACCAACACAGGGAAAAATATGGAATTTTTGAAATTCATTAGTTTTCCCCGTCTTGGTCCGGGCTCCGGACTGATCGTAAATAGCGAGCGTAGGCTTACCGTCAACACCGTGACATTTGACTATGACTTGATGATTTGGATTGGTACCACTTACCACCGCTTTACCTATTCCTGCCGCCATAATGTCAGCGCTTGCCTTAGACGTGTTCCGGTTCGAAAGATAAAGTAGCCGGTAAACTTACTTTTGCTCGGGGACTAACATGTCTTTTAACACTTGGGTAAAACAACAGATTAAGAAATAAACTTATACTAATTTTTAAATTAATTTTTTTATTACTTCGATGAAATATATTTAAGGTCATTATCATAAGCTGAAATATAAAAAAACGACAGCTTTGACTGCTATCTAAAAGTTCGTTATTTTATATATCTGGTTTAAAATGTATCTAATCCTGTTATAAGTAAACAGCCGGATTAAAATGTGCTATAATTTTGCTAGTTTCCGAAAAAAGTAAAATAAAAAGTAAAAACTTTTAATTTTATCAATATTAGCTATTTTATGTCAAATGAGCTGTGGCTTATATTAATATAACCTCTATTTTTTACTATTTCCGATTTGTGCGATTTATCAAGAATGTGAAACAAAAGATCATTGGTATTCGTCAGTGACTTGTAACTTTTTTTCCTTACTTGGGACAGGCTAAGACCTTCAGGTCATCGTTTTATGCTTCCGTATTAGATTTTTGCGTGGATAACAATTTTTAAATCTCGTCTTCAGATCCTTATAAAACTGTTTTTATTTGTCATAAAAAAGTCATGTCAGGTTCTTGGGTAAAGCAGCGGCCTCACTCAAGCTCATTTACTGAGATTTCGCGCAAACAAATAAATATATATTCATTTCTTCATTAATACTTGATATACCAAAATTGACTCATTTTAGTCCACATTAACACAAAATTTAATGATCATGCAATAACTACAGCCATTGCATCCTTCGATGGCGCCAAAACCTATCAACAACTTAATGAAAATAATCTTTACATTCATCCATTTTCTTTTTGCAAAATTCACCGTCATGTAGCCTGTAGACTCTTATATAGGCACGACATACAGGCCTCAGGATAACAACACACCTACATCTGTTATGGCTATAGACCACATTAGACTCTTACCATCAGAAGACCCATACGCTTAGTCGCTGACCTCTCACATAAAAAAATAAAGAGTTTTGGCGCCATCGTGAATGAAGGTGGTCGTATGTTTTTCGTAATTATTGAATTTCGTGTTTATATTGAGGGAAATTAGTTAATTTCGGTGGGAATTAGATTAATTTTGTTCAGTGAAAGTGCAGAAATAAAGTAATCATGAAGAAATTAGTGTATCGTGTATTTTCTCGCAACCGCCAAATCTCAACAAACGAGCTTGAGTAACGAAGCCACCGTTTTACTCAAGACTGACTAATGACTTTATAGGAATTAATTAATACGCAAGACATGGTAGCATGGCCTAATGGCTTTAACCGGCCCCAGAAAGGGGCAAATTAACTACTAACTAAAAAAGTTAAAAAAAAAAGATATTCAGTTGCCTCCACAGCGCATCGTAAACGAGGCAAATGGAAAACTGACTCCCTCGTAATCAATAACGTAAAAGCTCTTGTAGGATTGGAGAGCGTCGCGACGCCACGCCCTTCAGCCATCATGGCTGCCACTGCATCGATTCCCTCTTTCAGGCCCCTCTTATAAATTATTACTTCTGTAAATATACATCTACATTTACGGACCGACCAGAAAATCCTTCTCAGATCTCGCTTTTAGGTTTTCAACGGTATTAAAAAAATATTACAAATATTCCACTGCAATACTTTGTATTTGCATACTCTTTATGGTTAACCAAATACCAATCCATCGATTAATATAATTTAAGCGAAGTTAAACTGCAAAAAAAATCCCTGGGATTCCAGACTTGATGACCACCTCCTAAGTAAAAAAATACGCTCTTTTAAAAAAAAATATCGATTTAGATATGACAGAGAACTTATTACCACACATGAAAAAATATAGGAGTTGAATATATAACCTCCTATAAAAGACACTTAAAAGCGGATTTATCGCTTAGTCAGCGAACCATTCCAGTCAACATTTTAGTATGTAACTATGTAACAAGATTCAGCGAGATATTGTGCAATGGTGCTCCTAAAACATTAAAAAAACGACTTACGCCAAATAAAATCCCAAAAGCAGTAGCTTGTTTTTTTTTTCTTTAGGTTTTGGCATTCACGTTAGTATTTTGCCATTAGTCAAGTAGAAAATTGCATCAAATTTACCAATATCGAGATTCAATTAAAATTATTCATAAGTTGTCAAAAAAGCGGTGACTTCATTACTCAAGCACATGTAGTGAGAATTGGAGGCAACGAGGAAATACACGATACGCTAATTTCTTCATGATTATTTCATTTGTGCACTTTCACTGAATAAAATTGTACAAAATGCCACCAAAATTGACTAATTTCACTCAATATAAACACGAAATTCAATAACTATGAAAAAACTTAGACCACCTTTTCTCTCGATGGCGCCAAAACTGCAAGTACGTTGTTTTAGATAAATTAAATGATAACGTACGTAAATTAAATGGTAACCTAAATTAAATGGTAACGTATGATGATACGTGATGAGACTCTCATTAGGTTTAGGTAGTTTTAACCCTCATTACACGTTTAATTTCATAAATAAAAAACTCTCCAGTCACTGTAAACTGATAAAAAGTCCACAATAACTGTATATTATAATTGTATCTTCACGCCCATATCCCTTAAAAGGTAGGCAGAGGCACAACCAAGGCACCCACGACTAGCCGAAGGTACTAAATCCCATAATGTGATAGTTGGCAAGCCTATAGCCAACCGGGCCCATATCATCCCAAGCAATATAAATAGTATATAAGAAAATTGAAAAAACCCAATTTTCTTTTTGTTGCCCGACTTGGGTTCGAACCCTGGATGTTCTGTGCTTTACATGTATTTTTTACATGTGATTATGCTGTTATCAAAAAGATTATGCCGTTGAAATTTTGTCAAAAAATATTGAAAACTTTTGGAAATACAATAAGTTGAACACGATTTTTTTTTAATTATTTTACTTCAATTACGATAAAAACATGCACTTTATTTAAAGACGCTGTAACGTTAGAGCAAAATAAATCTCATGTTCATACCATTCATATATCTCATTCAGCAACCAAAAATACATAAAAAATCAAGGGTCACTTAGCCCTCCGTGGTGGGTATGTCTCATTTCTAAGCGACTTACTCGCAACCTTCTTCGCGTCTAATATCATTAGGTTGTTTTAAGAGTCGCCTTTGTAACCTATTTTTTTCAAAATATAGAATTATTTTATTCTAAACTTTAAAAGCGCCTGCATCCGTCTAAATTTTAGCAATTTTTCTCAATATTACGAGACTCGGAACAAAATGACCTAAACTCGTCCGAGTTTCTATTCCTCTTTATAAAACATAGCAGGTATACGTAACGTAACCATTTATTTTTTAGGTCAGAACAGGACACCTGCGAAAATATATAATAATAATAAAAGTTTGTAGTTGGCCTAATCAATCTCTAATGCTATAATATATCCTGTGCTTGCTATTCGTGCTAAGATTTAGAGAAGCCGGTAGATTTGTCCATATGGTTTACTAATAATGACACACCAATAACATTTGTAGTACATACAGGCGAAAGATTAACACCAATTAAAAAAAAACAATAACATAAAAACATTACGATGTTATTGCATAATAATACAGGTACAGAATAATGTTGAAACTCATTTTATATTTTAACCACCAAAACGGAATTTGCCGTTATTATCTTTGCAGCTATGGACATAGTGGGATAATTAATGTTACTGCAAAACGGATGCAGGTACAAAAGCAGCACGCGATCCAAATTGGTTCGCTTGCCTGCTGTCGATCACCTTTTAAAACCTCTTGCGTAGGAGACCTCGTGGAATGACAGATGTTACCTGGTGTACCTTCACCTAAAACAAAAAACAAAGCAAAGAACTATTTATTATCGCTTGAGACATCTTTTCTATCCGCATTGCGATAATATCAAAACCCCAAATTTAAAAAAAAGGAAACTACTTTTCTCTTGACGTTGCAAAATATTTAAAAAAACTTTTTAAATATATACCTACGTGTAATAAAATAGTACCTAATAAAATCAAATATGTATAAGATATTTTTAAATAAAAACAATAATCTTTATATTAATACATGATGCCAAAACTTTGGACCCAATCAATCAAAGTAGTACCAATCCGAGCGAATCGTTGCGAAACTCTACCACATAGTAGGATGTCACGGTGGTAGTGACGGTAAGCCTAAGCTCGCCTTTAACGAGCTGCTGCACAAAAATATGCTTTATTGTGTAAGACTCCGGAACTACTTAGCGAATCTTGATCAATTTAAAATGAAACCTTTGAATTGACCTACCCACTGGTAGTTCACGATAGATATGGATAAATTGATTTACATTCTTAAAGTTGTTTGTATTAATAAATAATCATGTAATCAATACAAAAAACAAAGTGTAAATAGCAAGTAAATAATTAAAATAACTAATTTGTTTAATAACTATTAAAACATTTGCACACCACAAGTTAGTAGAATATGTTGGAACGCTTAAATAATTTTGTAACATCTTTGTAACCATTGATATATTAAAATTTTATTATATCAATGTTTGTAACACTCATATTCTGCAAATAAATATTATTTTTTTCTTTTCTTTTATACCTTATAGAAAAAATATTCACTCACAACTCGCAAAGTAGGCGATTGCATAAAAGACATACCTACGAGGAGACATACCCACGAATGGATAACATCCTTTCTGAAGATAGTTAAAACAACCAATTTTAAATATATACGTATTATTGTATCTATCACACTTATGCAAAATTTGCACCGAATAGTAAAACTATAGACAAAAAGTCAGAAAAGGTTGCAGGGGCTCCGTTATTACAATCTGCCGCCACCTACAGCGCAACTTTTTGTTCCCTCTTTTTGTTTGAATTCGAGGAAGGTCCTGTCATCAATCTACTGACATATTTCCTTTTGTTTATCAGGCACACATTGTGTCAAGATTCATCATGAATGGCGTGTGCGTGAGATGGAGGGGTTGGATCGACTTGGAGAAGTTAGATGGAGCTGGTTGTCTTGAGCTTGATGAAGAACGTGCGGCAATTGAAGACGCTGCTTTACGCGACCAAATTGAAAGGTACAACCAAAGACTACGGGATTTCGAGGACAAACAGCGAGCGTATCGAGAACATGGAGAAGAATTACGAGCTCATTCTCAAGTTCATGCTCAAAGATGCCATCAGGCTCGTCAACCAACTCATCCCACTCATCCCGGACATCCTCATGCTGGCCACCCGGTCCATATTAAGCCACACTCTCAAGGTGCTCTGATTTCGTAATTCAAAATTAGCTATACATGATTAACCAAAAATAATTAAGTTGCTGTAATTTTTTATAGAATGTGATATGTTTATTGTAGTATAAATGTTTGCCATATCATGTATTCTCTTTGTTAAAACTTTTATTTAATGCCCTCTATACGAATTGCTCTTAAAAGTACCGAAGTACCTACTATTCAAATTATGCGCTTCGGCTATATTCGTCAAGCTTCGGTAACCCGAATGTATTTTAATGATATCTATATAATATAAAGTTGTTATTACATAATTAATCATTTCGCTTAAATTTAGATTAGGTCAGCCAATTTAAAAATAAAAGTATAAAGTGTAAAAATTGTAAAGCCGAAGCGCATACTTTAAATAGTAGCACTATACCTATTTTTAAGATAACAAACCATGTTTGATTCCATTTTTACTAACAGAAAATCCGTTTGGCTTATTCTTTTCCCTTTTAAGTAATAAAAAAAGTATAATATAAGTAAAATAGAAGTGTACATCACTACTCAAATAATTTTGCAATAAGCCTATTTTTGTCTGCTATGCTGTAATAGATTTTACTCAAAAAATACAAATATTCAGAAAGGCCCGTTCGTTAAATATACATAATGTTAAAGACTGTCAGTTTTTCCATAGAAGATATAGCCTGGAAATGGATAGGCTTTTTGTAGCTCACTGAGCCACAGAAAAACTGCCTAAATAATACTAAGAAGTAAGGTACCTACGCTTTCCATCAGACTTTTTTTAAAATCATCACACAGACTAAAAAAATATTTTTGAAATAGTTTGGTATTCGTTGTAAATAATAAATTTTTGATAATCGTTATATTTCATTCATATTGGCTTATATAAACTATATACATAAATATTCTATGTAAGTACTCTTTTATCAATATTTTAATCTTACCGGCTATGTTAAGTACATGTATTATTTTCTAATTTTAGTGTAATATTAGTTCGTAATGTGTAAAAACGTGTATTTTTAAGTAAGGTGCAATAAAGGACAGTTACATTTACAATTTTTGTTTAACAACTTTTTGAACTTATCTTAAAATTTAAAATCTCTGAGATAAACCAACGTAAGGCAAAAATTTATTGTTTTTAAAAACTTCTGGAAACATCCTGATCACTGAAACAAACAAATCAGTGGAACTTGTGAATATTTCAACACTACGATACGTTTTTGTACTTCGTTGAAATTCAAACAAATTAAGTAATAAAATCTATACTTGCCATCGTCGGAACTTGGTGGAATTCCGTTGTATACGCAAGTTTTTGTAGCAAACACTTGTATTTATCCACTATACACTTTATTTAACACGTTACGTTACTCTTTAGCCAACCGGTTTCACTTTATACAGCATCATCAGGGCTTTGAAACTAAAGATAAAAAGAATTTTATATTTACTTTAGTTTTCTTTATATCTAAAGAGTAACACGTAAAGTGTTATTAAAAGTGTATAGTGTATAAGTACAAGTGTTTTCTAAAATAAAGTGTGTAAAAAATAAATAATAACCTATTTAACAACAACCATTAGCTGTATGAAACCAGAAAAGCATTTTGATATCTTTTAACATTTATGTAATGATTTTTCCTGTATTTAGTCGTCCAGGAATGTTTAATTGGAATGTTTATTAATAGTTCATGTTCCATACTGAATGTTATTTATTTTTAAGATTTTTTAATTATTACGTAAAATTTGCGATGTATTGTGATAGTACTGAAAATAAAACAATACAAATTATAAGTGTCAATTTTTTTTTCAATTTTTAGAACCAATGCCCAGTATTACCTCTGGACATTTATACTTTATCCAAAATGTATCACTTTTTTGTAAATAGATGTTATACTTACGGCCAATAATAATATATATATATCCTTGAACAAATTACAAAAATTGAATCTAATTCCAAAGTAAGCAAATTATATGCTTGTGTTATGGGTGTTAGCCAACTATACTAATACATACCAGAATAAATTTAATAAACACCCAGATCCGGAAATGCAGACATCTAAATGTTCATCACAAAAATGCCTGCCCCCGTCGGGAATCAAACCCGAGCCTCGCGGTTGGTCGACGTAGTTAGGCGTGTACGCTAGCCAGTCGACCAATGAGGCGGCCAATGTTAATACATATTAATGTATCTCTAAAGATGTATTTCAAGCAATCTAGATAGCTGCGTATCCGCCAGCCTACCCTATACCTAATTGCCATATTTATTCTGTCCACAGATATGTTATTGGCAAGCGATAACATAAAAATGGATCAAAATATTAATCTTGGACAGCAAGTTTTGGATTTGGATTGATTATTAGTATTTGCCATTAGAATACGTTAACTTACCTTGGCCTACTTATTATCATAATACGAGTACAAAAAATTAAAAAGCTAGCTTCCGCCCTCGGCTTCACCGGCGATTCCTACCTGTTTTTTTATGATATTGGAAGGCAAATAAGCAAACCTGCTAAACTTAGGCCAGTATGTTATTCCTCGAGCAAAAGTAAGTTTACCGGCTACCTTACCCTCCAAACCGGAACACGTTATGGCAGCAGGAATATGTAAGGCGGTGGTACCAATCCGGGCGTTTCGCTGCGAGACTCTACCACCTAGTCAGATGTCACGGTGTTAGTGACGATAACATGGTTTACGAGCTGCCTGGCACAGGAAGGCAGTTGGTCTTCTCTGCAAAGGACCCCGGACCAACACAGGAAACAATCCTATATTATACAAAATCTTTTAAAACTGTAGCCTACTATTAGCTCTTCCCAGCTTCACACGTGTGGACAAACTTATATGTTATTATACATATGGACCGTCTTCTTAAATCATTTTATCTATAAAAAAAAATCTTATCAAAATCTGTTGCGTAGTTTTAAAGATCTAAGCAAACATTGGGACAGACAACAGAAAGAGACTTTGTTTTATACTATGTAGTGATGTATTATTCCAACGTATAATCTATGTCATTGTAAAGTTTCATTGAAATCCAATCAGCATTATTGTGTCACAGAGAAACAAACATAATTATTAAATAAATATCCTGGACAAATCACACAAATTGAATCTAACCCCAAAGTAAGCAAATTATATGCTTGTGTTATGGGTGTTAGTCAACGATACTAATACATAGAAAATACTAAAACACATACCAGAATAAATTTAATAAACACCCAGACCCGGAAATGCAGACATCTAAATGTTCGTCATACAAATGCCTGCCCCCGTCGGAAATCGAACCCGAGCCTCGCGGTTGTTCGATGTAATTAGGCGTGTACGCTAGCCACTCGACTAACGAGGCGTTCAAGTATCCTTGGCGTATTTCCTTATATGTAGTATATGTAGCCTTCTTCACAAACTCTCGCATTTTATCATTGATAGGATAGGATACAAATCAATCAATCAATCATTTTTATTTGCTTTTAGCAGGGTATATACATTTGATGTTTTTTTTAAATTATTTACAGTACACCTACTATACCAATTAATTGGCATGCAAATTACATACTTTAACAATTTAATGTCATACAAATTATTAATCAAATGAAATTGGAACTATAAACAAGACAAATATTAATAAAAACTACTCAACATACAATTAAAAATTTCACATGTCAATTTAGGTAAGTCTTAAAATAAATTACGATGTTTTTATCATTAAGGTTATAAAGTACTCAATTTAATTAATAAATTTAATGTGAAAAATTATAAAAATAAAAATTAAATAGTTATGCTTAATTTTAATATATTAATTTCAATTTTCAATGACAATTTGCAAAATTTATACAATTAAAAAAAAAACATATAAATGAAATATAATCAGAATGCATCAATTTTAAATCAGAAATTTTTTGCCTGACAAATATTCGTGAACGCTGTAATATGCTTTTTCTTTCAGACATCTAATCAATATTTTCTTAAAAGTATTAATTGGTAATTCTCGAATAGATTTTGGAATTTTATTAAATATTTTCATTATCATTGCGTGACAATATTTTCTATAAAACGCTGTCGCACTCGAAGGTACTTCTAAAGTAGAAGTAACATCACGCGCGTGCCTTCGAAGAGTTTGGCTCAGTACAGCCAAGTACCTGAATAGCCGATCACCTCGATCCCACGATCGTGTCAAATCTATCCCGCAATAGGCACATAAATCAAATCCCGGAAACGTTGTTTTGTCTATCACAAAATTGAAAGTACACATTTTAGTTATATAGCACGGGAATCGAATCCGAGACCCTGTGAAGTCAAGACCAGAGCTGGACCGCTGGACCACAAATGCGATAATATGATAGCATACGACATAGCAAAGCTAAAGAAGAAAAGGGCGATCTGAAGTCGGCAGCGCTACAAGTCACGGGAAATAAAATTAAAAAATTAAGTGGCAAAATTGTAGGAAATAAAAATATCTACAAGTTTTGCATGTAACATCTTCTTTTTTAGTTATTTAGTTAATAACTAAAAACAAGTTTTTTTTTGTAAATAACTCAAAACAAGTTTTTAGTTATTTACAAAAAAAAATCACGAAATTTTAAGAATACTTGCCTTTTTATGTCATAAACACATTGTAATCTTTCGGATTAAAAAATATTCTTTTTTTTATTTTGAAGAAAAAATGTAGTAACCAAATATATGCTTTAAAAAACAATGTAGGTTGTTTTATTTGCTGAAACCTCTACTTCATGATGGTATAAAAATGATGACTCAAGTTAAATTTTCTTAGAAAGAGCAAAATAGTTTTGCCCGAAATCGAAATAAGCCTGTGTTAAATCTTAATCTATGTTTATAAGTGATAGTTTATTGACTGCTTTACTCCCTTGTCTGACCGCCTCATTGGTCGAGTGGCTAGCGTACACGCCTAACTACACTGACTAACTGCGAGGCTCTGGTTCGATTCCCGACAGGGGCAGGCGTTTGTGAAAGTAAACAAGGTTTCGAGTTCCAACATATTGCACAACAGTAGTATCTTAACGCTCATATCCCTGAAAAGGTAGGCAGAGGCACAACCAGGGCACCCACGACTAACCGAAGACACGTCTAAGTCCCACAACGTGATACGTGGCAAGCCTATCGCCAACCGGGCACATATCCAATCCGGAGCAACATTTTTTTTTATTTGAAAATTGGAAAACCCAAATTTTCTTTTTGTTGCCCGACCCGGTATTCGCACCCGGGACCTCATGCAGTCAAGTCCAACACCTGAACCGCTAGACCAAAGAGGCGATCATTAGTATTGCACTATACACTCTCATTACTCAATAGACTCTATCCCTTTTTTGAAGTTATACTCCTTTTGGCTCGTTAGGAAAAAATGATGATTGTAAATTTTTACGATGCGCGCGCACACCGTCACGAAAAACCTACATGATGAAGTTAGCTTTAGATAACATTTTAGTTTTTCAAAAAAAGGTACCAACAAAGTAAAAGTAATTTCTATGGTTAGTGTCATTTTGTCTACAAATGTAAAATAAGGCAAAAGATAATTTTTTTTTAAAAGATTTCATCTTATTACGCCGAAGAAGTATAACTTCTAACGCATGTACATAAGTACACACACATTTTTTTTAAATGACTAATGTGCTGTTAACCTCTCGGTTTTTTTACAACTTCACCGGACTTTGTGGGCCGAGCAGAGTGCTCAGCCCGAGACATCATTATTTATATGGATTGGACAACGCCAGCAACAAAGGCTGCCTCCCGGGAGACCGTACCTTTACTTGGTGCTGCGTTCTGGTTACTGGGTGGATTTGATGGAGGAGTAGCGGCGGCTCGTCGCTCGGCGTTAGGCGCCGGGCGCAAGAGAGGTCAAGAGTCGAGAGAGTGCAGCAACAAAACACCCTATCAATTCTATTACAAAGAGACTCAATATACATTTTCCAGTTACAGAATTTAACAATTTTTATTCCAAGGAAATTCGTGAAGTCTACACTTTCTGTTGCTAAATTATAAATAAATATTCCTTGACAAGTTACACAAATTTAATCTATCAAAGTAAGCAAATTATATGCTTGGGGTATGGGTGTTAGTCAACGATTCTAATACATAGAAATTCTTAAATAGATACCAGAACAAATTTAATAAGCACCCAGACCCGGAAATGCTGATATCTAAATGTTTATCACACAAATGCCTGCCTCCGTCGGGAATCGAACCCGATCCTCGCGGTTGACCGTTGTAGTTAGGCGTGTACGCTAGCCATTCGACCAACAAAAAGGTTATTTCACAATTTTATTTTAATATTTTATAGTAGCTACTAATTTTGCTATTTCTTTTTTTAAAAGTTAATTCGTCCCTTTTGTGACAGGCTAAGACCTTTAGGCCGTACTGCCATTTCTTATTTTTAAATGTGCCGACTATTGCAATTAAACATAATTAGACAACAGTCACAATATGTTCAGGCAGGGTGGGGGCGTCAGTAGGTGCTGCACGCGCGGCGCACCTGTGTCTGCGCCTGCGCTCCCTCGACCCTCGCTCATTATACCCAATTTAGCCCAGGAAATGTTCTCATTTATGCTTGTTGAACACACGGTTAATTGCTACATTTAAAGGTTGAGTAGTCAGAGAATTACAAGCTATTTATTAGGCATACGATTGTTTTTATTTAACAGCAAACTTTTGTTAAAATTTTTGATAACTTCCTGTCTACTAAACTAAGTAGTAAAATAATATAATACATTCATTGTAATGTAGTTTGCATTTGACTTTTCTTATTTGTCTTAAATACTAATAATTAAAACAAGCTTCTGCTTTTAGAATGATTTTAAAATAATGACGTCTGGTATTAGATGCATTTTTATATTTTTAAGAGCACCATTAAACAGTATCTCGCTAAATCTTGTTCCATACTGGCTATAAGGCCGCCTTTGTGTGTTTTCTTAGTTTTAGTTATTTTAATGTATTTGTAATTTATTTGTATTTGGTGCACAATAAAGAATTATTGTATTGTATTGTATGATCTCGTACTTTGGTTTTAAAAGAAAATAATATCAGTAATTATCCTCTATGTTAGGCTCCTAGCCTCTGTGGTCTAGCAGTACGGTGTTAGTCATGACGTCCTGGGTTCGATTCCCAGGTCGGGCAATAAAAAGAAAATATGTTTTTAAATTTTCTAATAATAACGACATTGCTTGAATTGAACGTGTACCCTGTTGGCGATAGGCATTGTGAGACCCTAGTCTATTCGGCTTGTTGTGGTTGCCCTGGTTGTCTATTTGCCTACCTCTTCGGGGATATGAGCGTAAAAATGCTTTGTTTGGTTATACGAATCCCGACAGGAATAGGGATATCTAGTGATATTTTGTTGTAAATCTTTTCCCGTGTTGGTCTGGGCTCCTTTGCAGAATAGACTATCTGCCTTCCTGCCAGACAGCTCGTAGAGGCGA
>NJDD01001318.1:142263-154998 GCA_002245505.1 Calephelis nemesis
GGGTTGGTATCACCGCCTTACCTATTTCTAACACAATAACGTCCAATGCTTGCCGTGTTCAATGCTTCAATGCTTCCAATGCTTGCCTGTTCCGGTTCGGAGGGTAAGGTAGCCGGAAAACTTATTTTTGCTCGAGGCCAAGCCTGACCTCAGGTTGGCAACGCACCATTACCAACTTGGTGTCTCTAGGCGGCATGAATTTCTTACCATCAGGAAATCCGTCTGCTTGTTTGCCTTCCAATGTCATAAAAAAAATAAACAATTTTCTCTCTTAAAAAGTAAATACTTGGCAACTTATCAGCTTGTGATAAGTATTTGTATTTTAAACAATAAAACCACGTCATGTGATGTTATTTTAAAAATAGCTCAAAAACCAAGTATTTTGTAAAATAAACATAAGAATAGAGTATCTTCACGCCCATATCGCGAAGTAGGCAGAGGGACAACTAGGGCACCCACGACTAGCCGAAGACACTAAGTTCCTCAATGTGATAGGCGGCAAGCCTATCGCCAACCGGGCACATATCCAATCCCGAGCAACATTTTTTTTAGAAAATTGGAAAACCCAAATTTTCTTTTGTTGCCCGACCCGGGATTCGAACCCGAGACCTCACGCAGTCAAGCCCAACAACTGAACCGCTAGACAGAGGCGAGAATCGAATAAAGGATTTTGAAAGAACAAACAAAATAATTGCATATTGTAGCTAAGACCACTCACGTGTTATTGTTAATAGTCCATGGAGCCACTACAATAAAGGTAACAGCTAAATTATTAAGGTTGATTCCTATTTTTTTTATTCCTATTTGCCGAATACAAAAATAAAAATTTGTTTTATCATTTAAACATTTGAAACTTTCACTAGCTGAAAAGTTGAAAAAAATTGACTTTTAAAGAAAACTTTAAAGATGAACGTGATGCTTGACAAAATTATGCAGTAATAGCTGTTGCCCGCGGCGTTGCCTCGTGGTTACTGGTCCCACAGGATAATTTTTGGTGATAAAAAGTATCCTAAGTGGATAATTGGATTAACCAAATTACCCTCTATATGTGTGCCAAATTTCATGAAAATCGGTTCATCCATTTTTGGATGAAGGAGTAAGTAACAAACAATAAAACTTTTATAGCCAGCCCTAACGTACTGGACTATTGCCAAAAATGAAAAGCACAAGTGTTATTTAAATAAAAGTAGGTGTAGTATACTATGGAATTCCGTCAAATTATAATTGTGTCCTAATAAATCAATATCAACAGGATAAAAGATGTAATTAATAAATAATGGTTTTTCTCCTAGCACCCGGGAGTAGTCACGAACGATCCTATTTCGTAAAATACATCAAAAAATGTAAGAAGATATTCTCTATTGAATGAAACATCGTACATGTCACCAAATCCAAATATATCACATTTTACGCGGAAGTGAGCATCTGACTGGTATTAAAACTGAGATGGTATCTAACTTTTTATTGTGACACAACGGCACCTTGACCGTTGAAACCGAGCAGGTACATTCGGGCACCTGATTGATATTGGCAAAAAATTGTAGAGATCGAAAAGCGAGCCTGTGATTAAGAGGATTATTTTTTATAAAAAGCTCAGGTTAGCGCAACAGCGAAGCCCTAAAAGGGCATTTTATGTAATCCTTAAAGCGTGGGAAGCGAAGCTTTACACGACTTTTATGTAGTAAAACATGGTAGGTATGTGCATAAGTCTCGTTTCCACAGAATCAGTTATTCTTTCATGGGCCAATGTATACGTTTTTACAATAAACTTCCTGAGCATTGAGACTTACCATTTAATAAATTTAAAAAATGTATCAAAATTAAGTTGTATAGTAAAGTTTATTATAAGATTTCAGAATATTTAGAAGACAGAAATGCTTGGGATTAATTGCTTCTCATACCAATCTCTACAAATTATTTGTAAATGTAATATTTTTTTATAAATTAGATTTTTAAAAAAAATAAGACAGGCCCGCTGAGTTTCTTTCGCCGGTTCTCCTTAGTGAGTGACCGCGTTCCGATCTGGTGGTAGTTTTTAGAATTATATAGACACGTTACAAGAATCTTTGTATAGATCTTCGTAATAAAAGCTTATTTGTACAGTGAATTATGTTTGTTAATAAACATTTATAATAAACTAGCGGCCTGCCCTCTTCGTACGGGTATAAAATATACATATAAACTTTCCTCTTTAATCACTTTATCTATTTAAAGAAACCGCATAAAAATTCGTTGCGTAGTTTTAAATATAAGCATACAAAGGGACATAGGGACAGAGGGCGACTTTGTTTTATACTATGTAGTGATGGTCCAATGTAAGTCGAACCTTTTGACTAGGAGTAAAAAACAAACAAGCAGACATATTTCCAGAAATACAAGTCCCCTATTAAAAATATACCTACCTAATAAAAAAAAATATTTTCAGGTTTTAAAGACCCAAAAAAATATTCATTGAAATTTCAAAAGTTATTAAAGAATTATATTTAAAATGACATGATATGAATATATAAATAATTAAAATTTAATTACTTAAAATAAAATACCTGATTTTATTTACACCAAAGGTGGAAATTATATGTTACCAAACAAATTCCCAATTAAGTTTGACAGCTACCGAAATTTCGGAGATTTCTTTCGGAGAAACAAAAGAGGTGAGCACTGTCTGCGGCAGATCAAATAGGTAAGGCGGTATTAATTTAAAAACTATATTTTTAAAAGAAAATTGAAAACACTAATTTTCAATTATTTTCCAGGAATCATACCCGGGACCTCAAGAAGTCAAGTCCAACGCCGCAAAAGACCACAAAGGCTTTTTGAAAATGGCATCGCCTACCTTACTTTTGTTGTAACAGATGACCTGGGATGAACTGTTTTGACATCTTTCAAACAGTCTATTAACTCCTTTCCCTGATTTTTCAATAACATAAAATAAAACTAAAAATGTTCAATGATCCCCGAAAAAATCTAGCCATCTCGATTACGTCAGTTTCTAAAAAAACCTCATCGCGCACACACACATTCATATCAAACTTAACGTATTACACACACATTCATATCAAACTTAACCTCTTTTTCTGATGGGGATCAATAAAAACGTAATATAAAAATTGCCAACGAAATATTTTTGTACGTGAAATGTATTTTAGAAAAAAATGGGTATTCAATTATGAGAGCCCTATTTTGGAATTCCTATGTACCTACTGGATAACAATGCATCTCTTTTACGATTGTAATTTATGTACCTACCTTTGTATCTAGGTAGATATTTTAGTTTCATTACAGACGTGTGAGTTTGTGTGCGTGTGTGTCACATACATTCTGTGTGTTAAATTATAGCTTTTAATCGGATGGACCGATTTCAAAACGTATTTCTTGTTTGAAATCTGACTTGGTTAATGTTGTTTTATTTAATTTTAGTGTAATTTAGGTTACATTTTTTTATGTTATAGGAAGGCAAACAAGGAGACGGACTCCCTAATGATAAGAAATTCACGCCGCCTAGAGATACCAAAGATGGTAATGGTGCGTTGCCAACCTGAGGTCTGGATGTTAGGCCTCGGGCAAAAGTAAGTTTACCGGCTACCTTACCCTCCGAACCGGAACACGTCATGCCGTTATGGCGGCAGGAATAGGTAAGGTGGTAGTACCAATCCGGGCGAGTTGCTGCGAAACTCTACCACCTAGTCAGAAGTCACGGTGTTAGTGACGGTGAGCCTATGCTCGCCTTTTACGAGCTGCCTGGCAAGGAAAGCTGATGATCTATTCTACAAAGGAGCCCGGACCAACACGGGGAAAATTAGACATTATCGTATTATATGCAGTAGGAACAGCAGTAGACTTTCATAACCTAGCCATAAAGTAGTCACGCCCTAACGACCTAGTAGAGTTTTGTTTCTATAGGTGCAGACCATCAGATAACGACGTCCCAGTAAAATCTATGGTGTGTATAAGTGACAGTTGTGTCTTACCATCAGGACAGCCTCTTGTTCGTAAAAAACTTGCTTTCCTACTGTCTTATAACATAAAAAATGTTCTTAAAATCAACAGTATTATAGTTGCTACTACAGCTACATCATCTATAATGTCCAAAAGCTGCAATTATCTCTTACCATAAAACCTTACCGTAACCGTATCGTTCGCTGTCTTTTGCCATGAAAAAACTGGACCCTTATCACGAGTTTAGGGCTTGTCAAGTTTACTATGCTCGCTACCGTCTCTGTAAATTATTTGTATGAAAACTTTGAACAGCGCCTCTATCAGTAACTAAGAGAAACACCCAAAAGTGTCATAGATTTTGACACGTAACTTACCGAACGTTGTCTATACCAACTCATGATAAAGGTTCTGGAGGGTGATTATGTATCTCAGTGGCCAACTCAAAATGGTTAACTGTACATCAAATAGCTGTCAAATGACGCGTTTTATATTTATCTCCAGTGACCAAAAGAAATACAATAGAGATAGCAAACACTAATGACGTTATTTGATGTACACTTTTGCAGTTTAAGTTGGCAACTGAGATACATAATCACCCCCCAGATGTAAATTTACTACAAAGTTAACCAACTAAATAATGTCAATTAGACCAATGTTCTCAGGCTACGAACCGGTTAAAATGTGATATTACTTAATACTTTAGTAACTATAAGGCTTCTTGACAGTTCAGCCGTCTTATTAGCAACACACTTGAGTGGTCACGCCGTAAGCTCCGTAAGACTTGTTACGGCTTCTTTCCTTGTAATACAAATATAGCACCTATACAAATACCTAATTGCCTTCGATTTCATAGATGAAGAATGAATAAATCGTCATTCATCAAAATTTATGATAATATTTTAATAGTCATTCATAAAGTTACACGCGGCTTTGCTCGTGAGGCAGTTAATATTTATTAACTGATTATAGCCCATTAATAAGGACTTTCATACAAACTTTTTACATTAGGAGTAGAATTTCTAGAAACGCTTAAATACATATCTACTCTTTTTAAAAACCCAAAAATAAAGTTTCATATTTCTAACATAAAAAATGACGGTCTTTCATACAAAACTTCAATAGGTACCTATTTCACCCCTTTAAGGGTGGAATTTCCAGAAACACTTAAGTGCATATCTTTTAATTTTTAATAATAAGCCCAAAAATAAAGTTTCATATTTCTAACTTAAAAAATGACGGTTTCCATACAAACTTTTAACACCCATTTCACCCCCTTAGGTGTAGAATAACCTTACAGTTAAAGGGTATTTACTCAAAAAAATTACCCTACTCACCAAATTTCATGGATGTAACTCTAAAAGTTTTTGATCGGCGCTGATGAATCAGTCAGTCAGTTAACGGCCAATGTTAATAATGTTTCTCTAAAGATGGATTTCAAGCAATCTAGATAGATGCGTATCCACCGGCCTATCTTATCCCTAATTGCCATATTTATCCTGTCCATAGATATGTTATTGGCAAGCGATAACATAAAAATGGATCAAAATATCAATCTTGGATAGCAAGATTTGGATTAGGATTGATTATTAATATTGGCCGTAAGAGGATATGTTATTTTACGAGTATAAGCACGGATGAGTTGTATTAGTACCTATTACGTTGGCATTTGTCTTTGTTTTTACTAGAGAGATGATACAAGTACCTAATACAAGTTCTTTCTTCTTTCTTTCTTTAAGTTTTGGCCTTCACGTTAGTATTTTGCCATTCGTCACGTAGAAATTTGCATCAAGTTTTACATCAATTTTAATAAATTAAAATTAGTCATCAGTCGTAAGTCGTCAGTAAATCATGTCAGGCTCTTGGGTAAAGCGGCGGCTTCATTACTCAAACTCATGTAAGGAGATTTGGCTGCAACAACGCTAATTCCTTCATGATTATTTCATTTGTGCACTTTTACTGAACAAAATTGTACAAAGTGCCACCAAAATTGACTAATTTCACTCAATGTCAACACGAAATTCAATAATTATGAAAAAACTTCGACCATCTTTTCTCTCGTTGGCGCCAAAAACTCGTAATACAAGTTATTCTGCTCCTTATTTCCATTTATTCCTTTTTTGAAGTTATACTTCTTTTGGCGCGTTAGGAAATAATGTTGATTGTAAATCTTTACGATGCGCGCGCACACCGTCACGAAAAACCGACATGATGAAGTTAGCTATAGATTTTAGTTTTTCAAAAAAGGTACCAACAAAGTAAAAGTAATTTCTATGGTTAGTGTCATTTTGTCTACAAATGTAAAATAAAGCAAAAGATAATTTTTTTAAAAAGATTTTTATCTTATTACGCCGAAGAAGTGTAACTTCTAACGCTTGTACATAAGTACACACACAATTTTTATTTTTTTTATTTTATTAATTTGTCTATTTTTTGATATGCTAAGACTTTTGGGCCATGATGCTTTCTTTTTCCATTTTAGATATTTTGTTTTTCTTCAGTTTCTTATAAAATAGTCATTAGTCGTCATATAGTCAACTCTCTAGTAAAAACAAAGACAATATTTTAGTTTACTAAAATAATTACTTTACTCTATATTGTAGTCGGTTAAAAACCGAAACAGTAATCCACAAGGGCTTCGCTCGCCATTTTAAGATACGCCAAAAACTATCTAAATCTAAACGATTCAATATCTACGTGATATCCAAGGCAAAAATACGATGACCCTATTTTTCTATTTTATAAAAATGTTGCAACGTTTAAAGAAGACATCTGACGGTTGGAATGATAGATGTAGTTTTACTTTATAAACAAACAGTTAATAAATGTTTTATGTAGTTTAATCTTCCCGTTTAATTACCGTCGTTTTGTTCGTCGAAAACAGACGTAAATTCGAGGAAACATGTGGATGAGATGGCGCTACTAACTTTCAAAGTGCCGCTGCCGCGTTTCAGCCATAAAACTTGAACATTTGATGCATGCTCTGTAGCCGGGTAATTTAGCTGCATTGGATAAACAAATAGCTATAAGCTTTGACTTGAGACAACACTAACACAGGCTGCGTCGTGATTTTAGATGGCTTAGAAAACTTTTAGTAAGGAAGTAATAGGACTATTTATTCTATATTTAAAATATCTTATAGGCAAAGGTAGGCAAGGTACAACTAGACTAGGGCATACAAGACTTGCCCACAATGTCATAGGTGGCAACCCTATCGCCAAACGAGCACATACCTATCCAATCCCGGGCAACGTTATTTTTATGAGAAAATTTAAAAAAAACACATTACTTAAATCTGCACAATACGGGGATCTAACCCTTATTTTTAAAAGGAAATTTAAAAACACATTTCTTTTAACTGCACGACACAGGGATCTGACTTGGGTCATGACGAAGTCAAGGCCGAAACTGAACCGCTAGACCATAGAGGCGACAGGCATTCTATAATTTAGGAACAGTGAAACTGAAACAAATAATAAAATTGCAAAAACCGACTTCAACCATTTCGTTGGATTCGTTCGATTTAATAATTATTTTTTCGAAAGACAGTAGATGTTCCCGAAATGGTCCCACATATATTTTTTATTAACATTCTAACAATATTTAAGCTACACTTGGTGATGCATATATGACCACCTCGGAATTATTCTATCGATCTATTACTGACACAGTAATCGCGTATCAAACATAAAAAACATACAATTGAATTGATAATCTCCTCCTCTTTGGAATCAGTTAAAAAAGGGAATGTTTCCCATTGCTATTACGCACACGTATTAAGGGTCCATGTATGCTAAAATACGTCAGCAGTATAATGTTTTTTTCATATAAAGCAGTCATGGATCTTGGTGACAAAAATACACAAGATAAACATGAATATGGTTTATAAGACTAGTGTTTCCAAAACACGATTCATTTCAATTTGCTCGATAGAAATAAATAAAAAAGTTAACCTTTTTTTGAAAGCAAAACCCAACTGTCTACTTCAATTATGAAAATATCGACACCAGATTTAACCTAAACATAGATAAGTACTATACCTAAAAGACAAGTGTTTCAGTTTTTATATTTTTTTTCAAATTACTTTTATAGTGTCGAAAACAGTGATTTGTCGCTTAAGATGTTTACTTTAGAGCGCAAATTTCATAGTAATCATGGAATGGGGGAGTGCGGCGACTGGCTCTTCTGGCTGACTAAGTATGGGGCCTTAAGAATATTTTTATTAACTCTCTTGAGGGAACAGAGACAACAAGTAGCCCACGTCACATCCAGATATCTCCACATATATTTTACATTAACTATAACATCACTCCGTTGTAAATATTTCTCTTTCCCATTTACAACATTAGTTGTAACTAAACAGTGTATTTATCAGTATTAGTAGTATATAAGTTGGCTAATAATATTAGCTAGCTACCTAATACCCCAAACTAACAACAATGTATTTTGAAGTAGTAAAAAAATGTTAAATTAGTAGAAACAATGAAAAGTCTGGAAATCTAAACCAATGCATGTTTTCTGCCCCTGACGAAAAAAGAAGGATAAGATTAACGTAACTCACACACATAAGTGTGTGAGTCTGTCAATAGGATCATAACACTTAAACGAGTATTATTATATCGATGCGGATTGTTTTATTTGAAAGCTGACTTAATAAATCTAGGTAATTATGGATAAGTTTTATCGGGGATTATTGCTGATTTTTTTTTCTAATGCAATTGAGATGTGTTATTCGAAATGAATTCCTACCTAAAGTTGGTAGGAAGGATTTAAAATAATTGAACCCCGATAAATGAAAAACTACTCAAAAGTTTTACCTCAGTAAGTACAATACATACTTAATAATTCTAAGCAATTGTTGCTATAGGTACACTTTATTAATAACTATATATACTATAATGTTTTTTTTATTTAGTTTGTCTATTTGTTTATTTAATATACATCAATTTAGAATACATCAATTTAGAATTAGTAATTTGAGCGTAGCATTACAAACATACTCTTAGGACCACTTGCACATTCCCGGGTTACTTTTAAAATTGAGTTAAACTGTCAAACATAAGGTGATTTAACTCTTTTTAGACAATAACTCAGTGTTAAATACTTAACCCAAGACCGTGCAAGTGGCCCTTACAGTTGTAGTAGTGCAATTAATGATTATTGATATTATAGTAGGCATTACTTATTGTTAATATTCAGTAAATAAAAAAATTATGTAAGCCAAATTGTTTCGAATATAAGATGAGAACTATTAATCAATACTTTGCCTGGCTAAGTTTGCCACGTGCAATATAATCCCGGCTAATTGAGAGCGTGTGCCGGATTATCCCGGGATCATCAGGTGGTCCTTGAACGCTTAGGATTTTGAATTTAATTTATTATATTTTTCCATAGACCTATGGAAGTGGGATATATCTATTCATTAGTTGCAGGGTAAATTGAATATGTTACAAATAATCTAACCAGGATCAAGTTCGATTCCCGACAGTGCCAGGCATATATTTAATGAACATTAACAGTTCAGGCTTTGTAGTTTTTGCGTGAAAGAGTAACAAACATCCATACATCCATACATACAAACTTTCGCATTTATAATATTAATAGGATTATTAGTGTCGTACTCGTACACTAAAACTAATAAGTATGATAACTAACTAGCTTGTTTACTTCAGTGTTAAATCACTTCGGAAATGTTTTTTCCGAGATATTACTTTTTTTCCTTAACGTTATACAAGTACGAGGTACATATATTTTTTAACGAACTATAAATTATGAACTACTTTAGTTAAAAAAAGAAGTATTTCCACGCCTATATCCCCGAAAAGGTAGGCAGTGGCACATCCAAGGCACCCTCGATTAGCCGAAGACGCTAAGTCCCACAATGTGATAGGTGGCAAGCCTATCGCCAACCGGGCACATATCCAATCTCGAGCAACTTTTTTTTATTAAAAAACTGAAAAAACCAAATTTTTTTTTGTTGCCCTACCCGGGAATCGAACCCGGGACCTCATGCAGTCAAGTCCAACACCTCCACCAATAGACCACAGAGGCGATCGTAATGGTCGTCATCATGAAGCCATAATACTACTAGCGGTTAAACTCCTAAAAAAGACCTGATCGTGTAATTTCAAAATATTGCTAACTCTCTCAAATGTGCTGGCCTCTCTTTTACAACAAGACATTATGCTATATTAAGCGTAGTCTAACTAGACTTTACTGAAAAGCACCTTATAGTAGGGGAGCCCGCGATTCTAGATGTGTAGTAAGTAGTAACTACAGCATCATGGGGACCCATTGGATTTTGTCGATTAAATATTAGAGAGCAAAAAGGTCATATGAAGTTAAAAAGAAAAAGCTCTTTTTATAGGTTCGTTGCGCGTCTAGAAGCACAGTCTCTTAATCATAAGCGAACTCATCAAATATTAATAGTACCTATGTAATATGCCTATTATGTCTCCGAGGACAGAAATATGTCAATCAGACAATTTGCCGTAATGGACAATAAACATAGATGACTTGGTTTTCGAAAGTTTTTGACCTTGCTATTCCCGTATATCTTGTTCAAGTTATCAGAAAATTTAATCACACTTATTGGCATGCAATAAACCTGCCATACTTTAATCTGATGTATTTTCAAGCCCAAAAATTAGACAGAAAGCCCTACATGCGCGCCTCTATATAGAGATTAATTATAACTATAATTATAACTAACTATATAAAGATTAATTAAGATTATTAGAAAGAAGATATAATCCAGATACTTAACCATGATACAGGGTATCTCCCATATCGTAAACTGACGCTCCTTTGCTACTGCAAAAATCCCCCCTTGGGCTCCCCTACTATTAATAAATTTATGTAACCTCCAGTAGTAGTATTTCATGGTCGTAATCTACTGAATGAGGGAAGCTTCACAATCTCAAACGTTGACCGCCTCGTTGATCGAGTGGCTAGCGTACACGCCTAACTACGTCGACCAACTGCGAGGCTTGGGTTCGATTCCCGATGGGGGCAGGCATTTGTGCGATGAGCATTTAAATGTCTGCATTTCCGGGTCTGTGTGTTTATTAAATGTATTCTGGTATCTATTTAAGTATTTCTTTGTAATAGTATCGTTGACTAACACCCATAACACAAGCATATAACTTGCTTACTTTGGGGTTAGATTCAATTAGTGTAACTTGTCCAGAGATATTTATTTATTTATTGGAATTTCTCTAAGTTTTCATGTACAATACGCAATAACTCCGTCAAGCTATTTTTTGGAGATCTGACCAGGCGGTCAAGGTTATCAGCTCATTTGTAAGCATCTGAATGGATATTTCACGTACTATGGGTATTCATTTTACTTTTGATCATATTATGTAGAACCTAACTGTTAAAACATGAACAAATGCTGGTAAAACTTTGTTGATGGAGTTTGAATCTAGGAGACATTAACTCTGGAGTGCCTACTGATAAACCAGTTTATGCTCATTCGATTCGCCTTAACTAGATATTATGTTCATATTTCTTGTAGTCGAGAACTGGATGATGAGGACCTGATGATTGAGGTGGCTAATGGATCGAAGTTTAAAAGTTACGGTATTCTATTTCGTAATCTTTGCTGTTCATCTAAAAAACATTAAAAAGAGAAGTGTTGTGACTTAGATGTGTGTGTGTGTGTCTGCCATCATAACTTATAAAAAGAATAGACCGTTTGTCGGGTGTTCAACATTTTTTTTTTGTTTTAAGATTATTATATTTTTGTTGGAAATACTTATGACATAACATTAGTTAGACATATAGCCATAAAATAAAAATAACGTGGAAGGCTAACAAGTCTGCAAGGATCGTTATATATGGCACTTGAGACTTTATGCCTACTTCGTAAGGGTGTACATATTATAAATACATAGGTATTATGTATGTTGTATTTATGTGTGTTTATATTTAAAAAAATAAACCGACAAACATAAGTGTTTGTCGGTTAACAATAATTTTGGTATTAACATAAATAGTTAATAGTGACTATCAATATATTTTTCAACAAAAATATAATTTTCTGTAGAGATTTACAAAAAAACTCAGTATCTACAGGATAGAGCTATAAGTCATACAGAAGCACAGTAAATCTGTATAACTTTTGCTTCTCTCTAATCTATAGCCGTTGAACAGTATTTTTTTAGAACTAGTTGTTTTGTTGCTTTTGCTTGGTTATAGGTTACATTAACACGAGTTCATATTGCATAAAGCCTTTATTTTTCTTGACATTTCTTGACGATCAATTTATTGAAGATTTCGATACAGGACAACTTTTTGAAAATTACTCACTTAATACTATATTCGATTTAATTAAAAAGTAGATACTCATTACCGTTTTACAAAAAAACTCACTATTAACACACAAATTACCATCAAATAAATATAAAAAACGTATCAAAGACCCCCCCCGTGTTCCCCGTGTTGGTCCGGGCTCCTTTGTAGAATAGACCATCTGCCTTCCTGTGCCAGGCAGCTCGTAAAAGGCGAGCATAGGCTCACCGTCACTAACACCGTGACATCCGACTAGGTGGTAGAGTTTGGCAGCGACTCGCCCGGATTGGTACCACCGCCTTACCTATTCCTGCCGCCATAACGTCATGACGTGTTCCGGTTCAGAGGGTAAGGTAGCCGGTAAACTTACTTTTGCTCGAGGTCTAACATCCCGACCTCTAGTTGGCAGCACACCATTACCACCGTGCCTCTAGGCGGCGTGAATTTCTTACCATCAGGAAATCCGTCTGCTTGTTTGCCTTCCTATAACATAAAAAAAAAAAAAAA
>NJDD01001318.1:155057-176118 GCA_002245505.1 Calephelis nemesis
CCCCTCCTTGTCACAGGTTGTCACATTTTTAGAACCCCGTCCCCCCTAATGTAACGTCACACATTTTTGAAACTTATACATGTATCAAAAAATAAAACACTGAATTCCAACCTGTTTGCATAAAGTACTTAGGTATTTCCAGATTTGCATTAAAAGTGAGAAAGTAATAGAATGTTTTGCATGTTTAATGTTGATTCCACTATGATGATTGTTGGTACGAGTATTAAACTAATGACCTACGTTGAAGTAATTGAAGTTAGTTAGTTCACATAGAAATTTCGTGCAAGCTTGCTGACGTTTTTCGTCGGATCTTCTTAGTGTGCGGCCGCGTTCTCATACGGTGGTAAATTTTAGTATTATAATATAGACTCGTCACAAGTCGCTTATGTATGGTCGTTATCTTACTATCTTCACCTTGGTCTAGCGGTCCCGCGACGGACTTGACTGCTTGAGGTCCGTCGTTCGATCCCGGATCGGGGAAGAAAATCTATATTTTCAATATACTTACCTACTTGATACCTACGAATAAAAATAACTTTGCTCGAGGTTAGATATGTGCCCGATTGGCGATAGGCTTGCCACCTATCATATTGTGAGAGTTAGTGTCTTCGGCTAGTCCACAAGATACTTGGCGAGACGATATGTTTTTTATAAATATTTATGCAGATATGTGTATTAAACTATCTTCTCGACTTTGTGTTTAAGACATATATGTTTAGAAAAAGATTTTAACCATCGTGTATTAAGGAAGTTTAAATCTACTAAAATATTTTTTTGTAAACATTGTCGTCTAATTATGTATATTATTATTTACATTATAGAAATACATTTGATAGTAGCGCCACCTATTTTCGAAACACAAAATCTAATACGTTTTTGATATTACGAGACTACTCTATTATGGTACTGCCTACTGTTACTCCCTGTTCCTCTATTGTTAATGGTCAATTGTCATTTGATTGTTAATTGTCATTTGTCACTGTCAGAATTCAGAAACTAAAAAACATTAATGGAGTTAAAAAAATTGTGTACTTACATTTTTCTTTCATTTTCTTTATTTTTTAAATAGACGTCTTATCTTTAGTAAGGTTTTTATTAATATTTATTCTCTCGGTACAATGGAATAAATTTTATTATTTAATTAAAATTAAGTTTAAAGATTTCATAAAATAAAACATCTATCAATGAATGAAGAAATAAAAACTGATTTTTTGAAAATGAAGGAGGGAGGATATGCCATATTTCACCAAGAATATCTCATTATGGCTGAATAGTAAGTTTCAACAGAATGCTAAGAGTTTTTATTAGTATATTGCTATTTATTACAAGTAAAGTACACTTAATATCACATACCTTCATGAGTTGTGAGAAAGTTATACCTACTTTATTTTTGGTATTTCAAATCTTATTATTAAATTTCTTTTTAATTTATAATGAAAATCGAAAGAACAAGGTGCAGGTACTTAAAGTTTTATTTACATCATCCATTTTTCATTTATTGGACCCATTAAAACTAATTACTTTAATTTTTTCACAACTTATCTAATAACTTTGTTACAGTTTTGTAAAAGTAATTGTGTTCACGCCCATATCCCCGCAGACTTAGGCAGAGGCACGAACAGAGCACTAGCCAAATATAGTCCCACAATGTGATAGGTGGCAAGCCTATCGCCAACTGGGCGCATATTCGATCCCGAGCAACATTTTTTTATTAGAAAATTGGAAAAACCAAATTTGCTTTTTCTCCTGCAGTCTCGCACAACACCTGGAGAGCTAGACCACAGAGGCAATAATACAATATTGTATGATGTATTATGAATATTTTGTGTTGTAAAATTTTATTTCTCTATTTAACATAGCTATAAAAATTTCTTGCCCATATATTTACATCTGGTGTTTAATTTAGATTGAAGGATAATTTACTTGTATAGTTTTTTGGAAATTTATTAGGAAAAATGAATGTAAAACTGTAACTTAAGGATATGAAAAGGCTTAATGTGTTCTGAGTGTAGCTGTAATCATAATTCCAATGTGACAGTCAACTTTAGATAATCAAATTTCCTTATATCAAGAAATATGTGGTGTGACACTCTGCTAGTGTCAGTAGTATTAGTAGTAGTAGTGCAATGTCTACTAGTCCAAGAGATGAGAGACAATTACTTATATTCCTAACTGGCAAACCTTGACTGCGTAGTGACCAACCCCCTTACTATGTACCTGAATAAGACAACAGTAACGTTAAATATCTTTAACTTTATCAGTATCTTTTTCTTTATTTCAGTAGGATGCTGCAAACTGAATATTTACCTGGAATTTATGTGATACCATCCCATGAAAATTCTTTTTGTAAGTATATTAGTGTTTCGTACATGATAAAATTGGTATTTTATTAAAACCCAATCCTGATATTTTAACTCCTAGTTCAACATTTGACGAAACAGTTTAATAAGTAAGTAAATTGTAAAATGTTATCAAAGAGGCCAAGTTTAGCAAATAACGTAACAAGTAAAAAAAAATAATAATGCAAAAGAGGATTGTAGTTCAGGCCTTTTTTTGCTACTCTAAAATGTTTCTCTAATTATAATAATACCACTATCAGTAGCCTCAAACTTATATCGATTCTAGAAAATGCATTTATATATCTCATGAAGAGATGTGTTTTTCTATACTTGAAAATTCTCAAAGTTTGTCACAACCAAAGTTTTGTTTTTAATTTTATCAGAATTTTTGTAGTAATTGAATTTGAAACTTACTCCTTATAATTTTCGCAACCATAAAAATAGTAAATAAAAGAAAAAATACTTTTTTTTACAAATTTATAGTAATAATAGTAACAGTAATAATAAAATAGTAATAAAAATAAACTGTGCTGTGACATTATGAAAAAGTGTTCTGTTTTATTTCAGTATGGTACGGAGTAATCTTTGTCAGAAAAGGCATATTTGCAGGTGGAGTGTTTCGATTTAATTTGACACTACCGGATAAATTCCCAGATGATGCAGTTCCTGTAAGATCTTGCTTTTTTATTTTACAGTACAATGCATTAACTTAATATATATTTTTTTAGTCTACCCTAGTTACTTGCCTGTGCAGCAAAAATCATCAATATTGTCAATTAAATTTTTGTTGAATTTTGGGAAAATTGAGAATGAAGGGCCTTCATTATGCCAAACGCAATATACTCTGCCAGTGTCAAATAATATTGTCATCTAAGTATCTGACCAATAGTTGTCTTAGTTGACCAATAATGTTGTAAATAGTTTGATAGTTAGTTTTAGTTATAAAACAGGTTAAAAAAATCCCCGTGTTGGTCCGGGCTTCTTTGCAGAATAGACCATCTGCCTTTCTTGCCCGGCAGCTCGTAAAAGGCGAGCATTGGCTTATCATCACCAACACCGTGACATCTGACTTGGTGGTAGAGTTTCGCAGCAACTCTCCCGGATTGGTACTTACCTATTCCTGCCGCCATAACGTCATGACGTGTTCCGGTTCGGAGGGTAGGGTAGCCGGTAAACTTACTTTTGCTCGAGGCCTAACATCCTGACCTCAGGTTGACAACGCACCATTACCATCTTTGGTGTCTCTAGGCGGCGTGAATTTCTTACCATCAGGAAACCCGTCTGCTTGTTTGCCTTCCTATAACATAAAAAAAAAGTGCAAACGTGACCAAATATCATTTTCCCATGTGTAACAAACAGACATAAAGAGAAGAACAATTTAGTCACTATTAGCAATCATTTTTTTCTGGAACATGCTTAATGTACTGGATACAGTTTACTCAATCTTTTTATATTATGTACTTTAATTTAAATTTTTTTTAGAACATAACATTTACCTCACAAATGTTTCACCCAGCAATAGATGCAAGTACTGGAAGTCTTAATTTGAATGAAGTATTTCCACAGTGGGATAGAAAACAGAATCATATATGGCAAATACTGAAATATTTAATCTGGATATTTGATAATTTCAATATGAAAGTCCCTGTTAACAATGATGCTTTTACACTGTAAGTATAAATTAATTGCAGTGAGCAATATAAAAAAAAAATACAGTAATAAGTACATAATATTTTCACAACAGACTTAGTAAAAGTAAACTTATTTTAACAAAAGTTATTCCTATATCATTCTTTTATCATTGTTTATGTATTTTTGTGACAGGTCTGCAAACAAGATAATGGGTCTTCTGTTGGTAAGAGATAACCTTGGCCTATAGATACTCTACCCTCTGTACCAGAACACGACAGAGTCATTATGGTGGCAGGAATAGGTAAAGCAGTCCCTACCCGGCAAGTTCTGCACAGCAGCCTACTACCAGTGGTCTTGTTAATGTTGACCTATATCTTAACCAGTGCTCACTTATGAGATGCAGTGGGGTGATGCAGGTGGTCTATTCTACGTAGTGGACCCAGACCAATGTGGGGAATTAATAGAATTGAATTATTAAATAGAATTCTCTTTGATATGTAAATATTTCTGGAAATTGTTTATAAATATTTTTATAATATTTTCTTTTCAGCTTCAAAAACAATAAGAAAGCATTTATTGATAAAGTAAAAGAGTCTGTTGATTTAAGCATAGAGCATGTTTATGATGAACCACCTACTGAAGATAAGCATTATATCACATTTAAGCCCTACAATCCCAGTATTCATGACAAAGCTAAAAGTATGATGTTAAAAACGCCAGAAAATAACGAAAATTCTCATGGTATCTCATGGGTTCAACCAGGGTCTTTTCAATCTTTTTCAAAAGAAGAAACAACTTAAACAATATTGAAGTATTTGTTTATTCAAGTATTGATTTAGCCATATTATAACAAACCTGTGATAAAAAATAACAAATTATTGTTGAAATTTTGTGTAAGATAATAATTGAAAAACTTGCTTTTAATTACAAATTCTTTTCACATCTGGATTAGCTGGTCTTACTAATGGCCTACAGATATGTCGGACAACTTCAAAAGTTGTAAAACACAATATATGGTGCAAATTTATGTTAAGTATGTATGTTTAGTTTAGTGTGGTAAGTAAAGTTTTCAATAGGTGTATTTTATAGATTTTCATTTCCACTTCTCCATGGTGACCACCCCTAATATGAGAAGACTGCCACAAACTGCTCTCTCTCTAGTTAAACAGCAAATTAAAATAAATTTATTTGACTCATATTTTCTATACTTCTTATCATCGGTGCTTGGTGGAATTCCATTCTTTTATTTGTAAACACTTGTACTTTCTACATTATATTTTTATTTTTTATTTTTATGGTTTTAGCCAACCAGTTTCGCTATACAAGCATCATCAGGGCTATATAACAACTATATAGCTATATAACAATATATACTGTTATATAGCCCTGATGATGCTTGTATAGCGAAACCGGTAGGCTAAACCATAAAAATATACTGTGGAAAGTACAAGCATTTATAAATGACTTGTATTTCGTTTTATCAATACAGACCTTCCCTCCCTTCCCTTGTTCAGGTCTATGTAGTATTGGTACATACCCTAATATACTTTTTTTAACTGGATAAAGAAATTAGGTATTAGAATATGTAAACCATTAGAATACTGTCTGGTTGGCCAATGAGTTAATGCAAACAATGTCAAGTCTCATATATAATTAACAATGGGGGCAGACATTTGATGAAGATAATCATCTATATTTCTGTGTCTGAGTGATTATTAATTTTGACTGGTATCTATTAGAGTATTTGTTAGTATTGTTACTTAAAACCTATAACACAAGCATATAATTTACTTGGTTTGGGGTTAGATCAAATTGAGTAATATTTATTTAATAGAATGCAGGGGCTTTCTTTTAAAAGTGAATTCTAAATAGCCATAACAATTTCACGAATAACTCTTAGAATACTATGTTTCCTAAATTGCTACAAACTGTAATAATAAAACATTATTATATAACATTTTATTCATTTAACTTTGTTAACATTAAAATTATATTTACATTTTATCACATTATAAACATTTAATACATATTTATGAACTAAAAGTAACATGTAACTTGCCCTGCACAACTGAGGTGCTACTGAATTGATTTTGATGTAACAAGCCCTACCTAATTTCTACACACTGTAGCTTTAAAAATAACTGTTTTCTATATAAATTATATAATTTAAACAAAAGGTCCTCAGATTTTTCAGATAACATGTTCAAAAAAGAAGTATTGATTGCTATAATAATAAGAAAACTTGTTAATATAATTTGGTAAAGTATATTAAGCTAATATGTATCACAAATGTAAAATTACATTATTTTACCCAGATGATAAATTTATTTTAATATTGTGTTGTTTTATTGCATCCCTAAACCACATCTGATCCAATTGATAAATTTTATTTTTCCATGAAAAATGCGTTGGAGGGTTAGAATCACCTTTTTCAAATGAGAAATTTTTACTCATTTCTATGGCTAACTTAGATCTAATTAAACCAACACCCCCATATTTTTCATCTGCAGGATGATAAACTCTTCCAGTTTCAGGTAACATAAAAACTTTTTCAGGTTGAAAATCAAATTTTAATAAATCACCAGCATATCCAAAAATTAAATAATCAATATCAGTGGAATAAACATGTGTATATACAATTGGTACATCATCACATCTTATATAGTTTCTTTCTCTGCCACACAGGGATATAAAAGGAAAATCATCTTGATATCTACCTGTCTTGTTCAAACGAATTCTCTTAAAAAAGAATTCTAAAAACTTTTTCTCCTTAAAACATGATGTGAAATTTTTCATTTTTGAGTCATCGAGGAATAACTGCAATTAAGGAGACTGTTGTCATTTACATGTCTTGATAAATTAGATTGAAATAAAACAGTTAAAGATATAATTAAAAGAAATATATTACACAATGAATGAATTACAATTAAGAAGAGATTGATGAATTTTGATATTCAGCTTTTCACTGGTGATAAGAGTGCTGTGTACCAACTTGCCCAGGTAGGAATCCATTGTTTTACCTATTCCTGCCACAATAGACCTAACACTCCAGTTGCAGACGCACCTGTAACATCTATGGTGTCTAGTGATAGACTTAACATCAGGAGACCCGTGTGTGTTCGCTAACTTGTAACGCTTTGTGGAGACAAAGACGACACACAAAAATCGGATTGGAACAAAATTATTTTATTGGTCTATTTTAACGTCGATCATACGTGCATGATTGTAAGGGCTGCTTATCATTTAATTTACTGTGATAATGCTGGCACAGTAATTATTTTTATTCTACAATAAAACCAAAGAGAAATAGGCGTTTCTTACCATACCCTGATGATCAATATAGTAGAAATACTCTCTTATTTTAGGCTCTGGTTCTTGGCCCTGGACGTAAGATATCAACCTTCTGAGATTAGGTAATTGAAAATTACTACTAAAAATTTGTTTCCGTAATATCATTTTGAATTAATTAGCAAGAATTTATGAAACAGGTTTAAAAAGATAATAATTTATGGTAATGTACATTCTAAACAAAACTCCTAAAATTTTATGCGGCTCAAAATTCAGATCTCTCTCGGAATTTATTGTTTTGATTTTTGACATTTCCCTATTACTTAGAGTATTGTAGTCTTTGATTACTACTTTACTCTTTGTTTTGACAGTTTGGTTTACAAGTTTACAAAATATAATTACAGCTGTTCAGTGACACTGACAGTTTTTTTGACAATGGCGTGAGCATTTGCCATGACCTCCATTTTTATTTTTTATAATTTTGTCGATAAAACTCCGTCTAGTTTCACACATTTCAATATAATATGCACATTATTATAGAGCAAAACGACATATTTTTATCGTCCTTGAAATAATACTAATTTCATGTTAACATTTTATTTGTGTCTCATTTTGGGTTTGCTTGCTAACTGAAACTGCTTGCAAATTGAAATGCTGATTATCAAACAATTTCGATTAAAAACAGTCGTTAACCATACATCGAAAATAAATTTTAAGTCTGCAAGAATGTTTACTAAATTAGCCACTTTAATATAAGTAAATCTCCTGTATTTGTCCCTTAAAGCTTACAACTGTTTCATAAACTTTTTAAGCGTTACCTCTTTTTTCCAATTTGTTTTCCACGTTCCTTCTTAAAGTTTTTTTCTGTGACCTGTTTTAAAATAAATAAGTATATCCGTCAATATTAATAAAATAAGATATTCTGTTGATAATAGTATATGGATAGGATATCCGGTAATCCGGTAAAACATTGAATATTTCCTTAATCAAAAAAGTGTACGCGGTTTATTAATGTGAATTTCATCTGCAATGATAACCACATGTTGTAGGTACTTCAGAACTATGTATTTTAATCCACGTTAACGGGTAAACAAGGAATTAAAAATTTCGCCTTAGGACTTGAATCTTCAGTAGCTCAAATGGTTAGAACTTAGAGCATTCGTTGGCTTAAAACGAAAAGTTACAGGTTTAAAACCTGGGGGGTGATTATGTATCTCAGTTGCCAATACAAACTGCAAAAGTGGACATCAAATAACATATTTTGGGTTTCCTATCTCTATTGTACTTATTTCTTTTTTGACAGCGATTTGATGTACACTTCATCCATTTTGAGTTGGTAACTGATTTACATAATCACCCCCAGTTTGGCCTAATTTTTTTATTCCTTAAAATTTATAGAAATTTAACAAAAGCACAGGACAAGTGCTAAAATAAAAATGCCATGAGAGAAACAAAAGTTATAGCCAGGGCCGGATTTAAACTCAATGCCGCTCCTGGGCACCGGAAAAAAGTCCGCCCTATTACTACAATTTTACTTAAGGGGGTAATACGTGTAGAAATACGTTTTTATGCTGATTTTATTATTATTTTTTTAAGGTATGAATACTAATATTATATATTTAAACTATCATAGGTCATTTCATACATATATTTATATTTTTCCATATTTTACGACTATGTAACTTGAAAAGTTGTTTTTTTTTGGAATAACTTCTAAATGGCTTCCCGACTAATTCCAAACACTAATCAGCTCTTAAGTTTATATAACCACGTCGATTGCCACCAATCCGGTCAAAATCGGTTGATTCGATCGAGAGTTATCGAAAACGACAAATTTCCAAAAAAGTGTTTATCACACTCTTAACTTTAACATTTCTTTTTGGACCGTTTTTGACAGAATAAACTATAATTGGTAAAGTCCAAAAAATCACGTCGATCGCCACCAAGAACGTGAAAGTCGGTTGATTGGTTCATGAGTTATCGTTGTCGAAAAAATTCGGAAAAAGTGAATTTCTTAAATTTCCCTAAGATTTTTTGTTCGATGAGTTTGTGTTCAAAAGTTTATCATAGATTCTGAAAAAGTGAGTGGAATACTGCAAACCGCGTGAAACTCGATTTATTCATTTAGAAATTATTGCAGTTTGAAAATTAAAAAAATACTGTTTTATTAAACTTCTATCAGTCTATTGAGCTCGGAGAGGTGAAAAGCATACAAAAGATCTTTCTTTGAGCTCGGAGAGCTCAAAATAACACACATATTGTATTTTTGAGCTCGAAGAGTTCAGAAACGTCGTAAGTGCAATTTCAAGCGTTAAGGTATGGAATTGGCGAGAAATTGCGGGGATGGCCTTTAGAGTCAGTTTAATTGTTTGATTACTAAAGTTGATGTTTTCAGAAATGCAAAAAATAATTCCGAATTTTTTCAATTTTTCACAAATAAGTACCTATTAATTTTTTTGAGTCCTTAACATATAAAAATCGATTATTATATGAAATCTCCAAGCAAACAAATTGATTAAATGATTTTAATTATTAATTTTTACTAAAAAAGTGCCAAAATTATAATTCATAAATACCTAATTAATGAATTGAATCTTGAATTATCATTGAATGATTTCATTATTTATCATAATAAACAAAAAATATAAATTTTGCCGCCCTTAAACATTTGCCGCCCTGGGCACTTGCCCCGACTGCCCCTAGTGTAAATCCACCGCTCTGGTTATAGCCATTATACCTAAATGTGAATTTCATATGCAACGATGAACTCGTTTAGTAGAATTGTGTATCTATGGGACATAACTACTTCCGTTAAATAAAGGAATTAAAGATTTCGCCACCAGACTTGAATCCTCAGAAGATTAAAAAATGGTTAGAGCATTCTTCTTTTAAATTTATATAAATACAACCTAAGCACAGGGCAAGTGCTAAAATAAAAAATAATATTAATTTGTTCAACACAAAATTTTACTTTTTTTTCCAGACTGTTTGACTTAGAATGTTAGAGGGGTTGTTTTAAGCACACTAGGAGATGATTTAACCCTCCGACGTAGGGTTAATAGGGTTGCCCAAGATCAGTGAATGGGCAACCAAATGGCCAAACAAAAATAAGCCAATAAATCTTAACGTCAAAACTGTTGCATGTAGGCCCATCACTAACAGCAGATAGATTATTGAAAAAAAATCTAAGTGACTAAATTATTTCAGAATTGTTATTAATGAGACAATAATACGAAATAATTTTTAGAGTACATAAATCGTTTCCTTCTTTTAATAAATCGTTTCTAATTTGTCTCTTATGCAGTGTCCTTATGTTGACTCCTAAAGGCATAATAACAGATAATAAACACGAATTTATGCGAGAAAAGTTTTTCACTTTTGACAAACAACAATTATGACATTTGTATTTTACTTTGTCAATAATTTGTCAAATTGTCAACTATCAAAATTTTTGGACAAAATTTTAGAATTTACTTTAAAAAACAAATTAAACTTGCAGAAAATCAAACACATAACAGACACTTGGAAATAAAACAATGTTCAAGCAGATTGATTCTCAAGAAATATCGTTTTAATAACGATTGCTAAAATGTCCAACACTTGTGATGAATATCGTTAGTTGTGTAGTAGATTACTACTAATAAGGTTACTTGTGCCATAAAAGGCATGTTTTGACAAACATGGATTCTTTAAGAAGATCATGGAAACTTCGTACGTATTTTTATTTATATTCTTAGCAAATTTTATAAATATGCAGACTAAATTAATTGTTATCATGCTTCCAGAGGAGTTTGTCGCCCACAAGGCAAATGTCAACTGCCTTGCCATGGGACACAAGTCAAATCAAGTCCTTGCTACTGGAGGTGATGATAAAAAAGTTAACCTGTGGGCAATCGGCAGACAAGGCTGCCTTATGGTCAGTATCATATTAGCTACTGTTAAGATTACAAAACGTTACATTCTATGAATAATCCTGGAAAAATTTATAGCTTTAATAAGTTGCTGTCCAGCGTATGCAGGTTTGGATTTCATAGAATAGCTTTATTGCTATATTATATTATAGATTTGCAAGATATTTTCACTCTCAGTAGATACTACACACTATCTAAATCCTGGGTTAATATGTAAATGATAGTATGTACGTATCTTCACGCCCATATCCCCGAAGAGGTAGGCAGAGGCACAACTAGGGCACCCACGACTAGCCGAAGACACTGAGTCTCACAATGTGATAAGTGGCAATCCTATTGCCAACCAGGCACGTTTCCAATCCAGAGCAACATTTTTTTATTAGAAAATTGGAAAAGCCCAATTTTCTTTTTGTTGCCCGACCCGGGATTCAAACCCGGGACCTCATGCAGTCAAGTCCAACAATTGAACTGCTGGACCACAGAGGCGATAAATGGTAAATTTCATAATATCACCTATTTCCAAATATGTATTTAATCTACTAAAAAAATAAGCATATATTGTTTATTGTAATTGGCAATAGTGGTTCTGAACTAAGCATTTCCTAATAAAGCTTATTTTTTCTATTTATGATAAGTTATTTTAAAAATCTATTGGTGGTAATTCTGCTGTTCACAAACTAAACTTATTTTAGATGCATGCTATCTTTCTCAAATGAAACAAAAATAAAAGAGATGGAACGTTTTAGTCAAATTGCAATGTTTTTAATTGACATTTTCCGAGTAATAGTTTAAACGTCTGTAGAAATGACGTGTACGGTCTAATTTGACAGCGCTAAAATTGTTTTGTCTCTTTATGTTTCTTTCGTTGAAAGAAGACAGCAATAACTTAAAATTAGTTTAGTGAGTGCGCAACAAAATTACCACCATTATCTCTTATAGCTTTGTGTACAATATGTGATGAAGTTCCTAAATCCAATTCTAGGCCTGGGCCACTAAGTCTTGCTACCCTGTTATCAAAAATTCAGTTTGGTGAAAATTATTGAAATGCATTACATTTCTAGAACATTTAGTATGCTTCAATAAATTTCATTATGGTAACTGTCAGCTGAATCATTACGTCAATAGTTGCTAAATAATAAGTTTCATAATATTTCTTGTTTCTTTTATTTACTTAATCAGAAACTTTGCTAGTAATGAAAAATAAAATTAAAATATTACATTTACATTTTGTAGTATATTTTTGTATACTATATGTCATATACTTTAGTGTTTTGTAGTATCTTCAGTTTTTAAGTTGAATGATTTTGACTATGTATTATTATGCTGATGAGTTTTTTATGATATAATTTACACTTTTTAACTTTGGCACTCTGTTAATATTTCCTAAAAACACATATACTGTTCCTCACAAATTTATTTAAACTTTATTATATTTGTGTGCAACAGTTTGTTAGTTGTGGGTTTCAAAAAAAACTAACCTTATAAGTTTTTCTGAATTTATACTTATTAAAATTAATTTGTAATGAGATCAGTGCGACAACCTGAATTGCGGGATTACATCCACTTTTTAGTATATGAAACGTATATCCAGTAGAAATTTAGCTACTAGATCTGTCATTCGGGTGGTTTAGTTATTTTAAAAAACTGATAACTTGTATAGTTATTGCAATGTAATAAAGCTTACAACAATTCTGAAATACTTTGTTAAAAAACATAAACACAAAGGAAATTTAATAAAGATTCAAAATGTTTGCATTAAACCTCAGTATATTTCAGCAGGAGAAGCTTAAACTGTTGCTTTCATGTATCACTACGTAATATAAAACAAAGTCACTTCCTCTGTCCCTATGTCCCTTTGTATGCTTATATCTTTATAACTTCGCAACAGATTTTGATGCATTTTTTCATAATAGATAAAGTGATTAAAGAGGAAGGTTATATGTATATATCCCCATGCGAAGCTGGGGCGGGCCGCTAGTAGGTAATAATGTGGTTTTTAAACTTATTTCCAGAGCTTGAGTGGTCACACAACTCCTGTAGAGTGTGTTTGTTTTGGACATTCAGAAGACTTAGTTTGTGCCGGATCTCAAACAGGTGCATTAAAAATCTGGGACCTTGAAGCAGCTAAATTACTGAGAACTTTTACTGGTCATAAAGGAGCTATTAAATGTATGGATTTTCATCCATATGGTGACTATTTGACAACAGGTTCATGTGATAGCAATATTAAATTATGGGATGCTAGAAAGAAAGGCTGTATAGTAACATATTCAAGTCACCGCCTTGCAGTAAATAGTTTGCAATTCAGTCCTGATGGACAGTGGATTGCTTCTGCATGTGAAGATGGTAAGTAATTGAAATTCTACATAAAAGCACTATTAATATACAGTGACATTTTAAGTACCAGCCAAATTTTGAGAAATGATTTAGAATTAATAACACTTTTGATCTATAAAGTAAAATGAATTTATAATGTTTATCTAATACAAAATACAAGATGTATGGTTATAACGTAAACAAATCATAAAACTGGTTCCCGCTAACCTCACATTCATTCGCAGGCTGAACATGTCATGCCTCATACTAGTTATGAAATTGAGTAACAACAGAGTTTTAATTCAATGTTTACTGAAGTAAATATTAATTCAGTAAATAGTGTGGCAATGATAATTAAAATGCATTACCCTTTAAACCTTTACCCCCCTATATTAAATTTTGACCAGTCCTTTACAATAAGTTTATTTTTTTTCAAATATTCATTATGACCTAGTGAAAAGTGATATTTATTTTTCCCATGCAAATTTTTTAGTTAAGTAGGTATCTATGTCAGCCAGTACACAGTTAACGGGTTCGGCTGGTATTTAATATTAAAAAACTAGCCGACCTGCTCGAACTTCGTTCCGCCCGTTCAATTTGTATGGGTAAATTAAAATGTTGTTTTCCCAGTTTCCTCACAATCGAACAGGATAAAAAGTATCCTATGTCCTTCTCCCGGTTCTAAGCTACCTCCCCACAAATTTCCAGCCTAATCGGTTCAGCCATTCTTGAGTTATAAGTTGTGTAACTAACACCACTTTCTTTTATATATATATATTACATATTAAAGTTTTTGTAATTATCAAGTGAGTGACATTTTAGGAACTGTCCTAATGTGGTCCTCCAAATCCATAAACAAATGAGAACAGTAACAAGAAACTAGGTTCCATTGTCAATGGGGGATATTATTTTTGTCGTCCATGTTAATTGTAATACTTAATAGGAAAATTTTGCAGGTATTGTTAAAGTATGGGATGTGAGGACAGGTAAAGTATTGCAAGAGTTTGTGGAACACACTGCAGCTGTGACTTGCGTCAAGTTCCACCCCCATGAATTTCTCCTGGCTAGCTGTGGGGCTGATCGGACAGTCAACTTTTGGGATATGGAAAAGTTTCAGCTGGTTTCTAAACTTGAGAAAGAAAATACTTCAATAAGGTGTGCTCTTAAAATATTTTGTTATAAACACTATTCTTTGTTATTCACTTATATTTTGCTACTTTATTTACTGCCTCGTTGCTTTAGAGGTTAGGATACAGAAGGGCTAAACACATAACAGCGTTGCGGCAAAGTGCCGCTAAAATCAGCGGTTTGCTTTGCAACATCATTGATGTTTCGCTGCAATGGACCATTGTGAAAAAATTATTGCTTATTTGTTATTAAAAAATATTACTGTTTTAAATAAATTAATGCTTATTTGTTATTAAAAAATATTTCTTTGTTTTAAATCAATAAATATCGGCAGTGACGCTACCGCCGATTCTAGCAGCGCGGCGCCGCAATGCGGTTATGTGCTATGGCCGCAATTCACCAACCAACAGTCTCCGGTTCGTTGCATTTATGTGATGAACACAGGTGTCAGCCTGGGTCTGAGCTTGTTAAATGTGCATTGGTATTTATTTATATATTTCTATGTATTTCAGTATTGGTATTGTTGTCATTTAATTTGCTTACTTTGATGTTAGATTTGTGTGATTTGTCTATGGCTATTAATTAAAAATTAAAATGTATATATAGTAGAGTACTTTTTGTAAATATTTTATTGGTAATTCAAAAATAATAAAACTAAATTATACTATATTTAAAAATCTATAAAGTAATTGTAATGAAGTCTATTGACATGGAAACTTATTTGTAAACTTTCTTCTTCTTTTCTTAAAATTGTGGCTTCCAAACATCTCGAGATTTGTCGACAATGCATTGCAATAATTTTGTATTCGAAAGTTTAATTTAATTTAGCAAGAATATTTTTTGCATGATATCTATTCTAAACAGATAATTTGATTTCTTTCTTACTTTAAATTTAAGATGACAAAAAATAAATCTTAAGCATTTCTATGTATTATATGTATTCTCACCAATGGGTTAATTTTTTTTCAGGCATATGGCTTTTAGTGATGATGGTGCAACATTGTTGGGATGTGGCAATGATGGTCTGCATGTGATTGGATGGGAACCAGCTCGAGTATTGGACACTGTTATCGGACACTGGGGACAAATTCATGATATGACTGTGGCGCAAACGCAACTGGTTTGTTTTTAAAATATATTATTGGTTGAAATGGTTCGCCTTTGTGGTCTAGGGGTCTGTCGTCAGACTTCTTGAGGTCCCAGGTTCAGTCCCCGGATCGGACAACAAAAAAAATTAGAAAATGTATATTTGTAATTTTCTATTTAAAATAACGTTGCTCGGGTTTGGATTTGTGCCCGGTAGGCGATAGGCGATAGGATTGTAGGGCTGAGCGTCTTCGACTAGTCGTGGGCCTCTTCCTACCTCTTCGGTTATATGGGAGTGAAGATACATTTACTTTGTTTTATTTAATATTTTAACATGGCGAACAAGATGGTAGCACTCCTAACTCACTCATTTAGCTGTAGTTATGGTTAGAGATATATCATCGACACCAACCACAGAAGCGAATATTATTTAGACTCGTCACAAGTGCTTCCTATAAGTGAATGTGAGTGAACTAATTTTTTTTTGCAGATAACCGGTTCTTTTCATTCAACTTATGTGGTACTGTCTGTCGTGGATTTGAATAAAGTACATCCATTTGGCGGGCCTCCTCCAGAAGTTACTACTGTCACGAAAGAACTGTCTCCGTTCCAGAAGAGCCATTCAGTACGAAAAAGTTTTTCGAAAGAGAAACCCGCTAAAGAAGGTAATGAAAGTTTATATAAATATATGTAGGTAACATTATTAAATACATAAAATAATTCTAAACAAGCCAAAAATAACCCTAATAAAAATGTATATTTAATACCAACACAATATACTGTATAATGTACACACTTCTGCATATACTGTAAGAAAAAAGACGGGTGTTATAAGTATTTTTTTCTAACAGTATATGCAGGAGTATAATTTGAATCCCACACAAAACATAAATGTGAAAGGCTGCCAAGTACGAAAATATGGGAATGCTTCGCCTATAAAAGAAGTGAGATCAAAATAAGTACCAAGTTCCATACACATACCTCAGTTAAAAATAGTGACAGGAATGCACACTTGATTTTCCGCAGTTTGAAAAGTAGATTCTGAATAAATTTCATATCAAATACTTAAAATTCTAAGACTTACAGAAACGCAAACCTGTTTTTAGCAGTTCCCTGATAACATTTTTTTTTTTTTGTACTTTTTAATGATGTTTTCATACACATTGTTATAAACCTACTAAACGCTATGTGTCAGGTATATAATTTTTTATTAAAACTTGCCAAGTAACATCATTAAAAAGTATCCTATTTTTTATATTATAGTATATCTGTAAGATGTGCATTTTGGATGCCTCAACGGCCTCTTTGCAACGCGAAAATCATTGACCCTGTAATTTATTCTACCTTCCATTTGAAAACAAATAGAAATCATTGGTTGCTGAATCAGGGCTGTACGGTGAATGTCCAGTAAATTCGATTCCTTCCAAAAACCAAGTTGTATCAGCAGACTTGAGACTTTTACAATATCTTGCAAGTGTCAAGTTTACACTTCGTAAAGAAAAAGTAGAGTGTCCCTTCGCCGATTTAATTGGATCTTACATAAAAAATGTTATTGCAACTGCACAAAATCACTCATATTTTTAATAAAGTTTAATTTTCTTTAAAACGAGACATTAAATTATTTAAAATTTATTAGCAATTATTTGCAATATGATACCAAAAAATTATAGTGTGACTAAACAGGAAAGACTGTGCTTAATTAATGAATAAAACTTCAAACCCCAAATATATTAAGCTCCACACAACACTAAACTGTTTAATTAAAAGCAACAATACACGCACTACTAAAAAGTCAACCTATGTTTGGCTTCGCAACCGAAGAGTATTATCAGGAGAATTCGACTGCACTCTAACAAGGATCGATTACAATTTAGCATCCGCATGCAACTATTATATCCATTTATTTACACAAAATGCCAATTAAATGACTTGTATTGGACTTAAGAATGGATTTCCGAAAAGTAACGCTTCCTATCAGTTATCTTACATAATATTTAGTATTTTACAATAAGAATGTTGCTATAGTTAAAATAAAACTAATCCAACCTGAATACAAATAAAACATCAAAATCTCTAGAAGCCAATCTTCTACTTTTATTTAAATTAAAAATATACAAACATACTTTTGATGCTTCAATTATTTTATTAGTTAGCTTTGCTATTAAACTCATTAACATATCAACATTCATGACCTATCAAATGAAAAATCTAAAATGTTTAAAATACCATTAAGGAGAGTTTTTATGATGAATGAATACGATAACAATCATTAAATTAATTAAAAATTTGTTTTGCCCTGGTTATGCCTCTGTCTTGTTTTGGGGTATGAGCGTGATGATACTATTTTTTAACGAACTTACATTTCTAAGACTTCTAAAATATTGCAGTCGCCATCCATGTGTTAGGTTGGGCTCTTCTTAGACAATCCTCACAATTTTTTGAGTGACGAACATTTGATTAAAAAAAAATTGCATTATGATGCCCAAGGATGCCTCTATCACACGATATGTATCATGACGATTTCGATTTTTCAGTTCCCGAACAGGTTCTGTGGTAGGGCAACCGTTTTAGGACGACCTTCTTTGATTTCGTTAATGATTAAATTCACTGAATCAATGATACAGTGGTTTTTGAGAGTGCTTCATTCAAGTATTCGAGTAATGCACTGTTTCATATTGTAGGATTTAGTGTATTCATCTAGTCGTAGGTGCCCAACTTGTGACTCTGAATGAGTGTATGAAAAATTAACTCTTACACTACAACTATTTTGCACAATGAAACTTACATCAGTTACCTCTGCCTAATTCTTTGAGGATACTTGAAGATACTTTTTATTAAAAGTCCGACACAGATAATAGTTATGTGTTGTCTGTGACATCATAACTTTTGAATAGTAGAACGGATTTCTATGCGGTTTTTTTTAAAGCTGACGTATACAAGATGGTTCATAGCTATATTACATATAAGTATATAAGTTGTGTCGGGGGTTACTGAAAATGTTTAATTTTAAGATTAGTGAATGATGTTATTAATTTTTAAATATTGTTATGTATATGGCCTGTTCTGGATACAGATTTAACAGCCTTCGTATAATTTATTAGTGTTACTAGCAATGTGCCTTATTTTCCAGTGATACACAGGCCCACCCTGCTAGACGAGAAAACGGCGGAAGAGTCGACGTCAGGGACAGAAGCGGACGAGGACTCAGGTGCTCTTATTCCCAATTTTAATGACTACACTGAAATTTTTCGCCCTTCTAGAGCACGTAAGTAGAAATTCGACTTTGTACGTAACATAATACTAGTTACTGGTATTTGTATATTACTTACACTACTTACTTGATCTATTTTTGCTTTACAGTAAATCGAACTCCTCCGCCTGCTACTAGTTTATCTTCAGAAGACTTTTCCTTACCAGGTAATGTTCATTTTCAATAGCATTAATGTTCATATATTTTCATATTATCAATGGTAGACCGCCTCGTTGGGCGAGTGGCTAGCGGACACGCCTAACTACATCGACCAACTGCGAGGCTCGGGTTCGATTTCCGACGGGGGCAGGCATTTGTGTGATGTGTGTGGTGTGTCTGGGTGTTTATTAAATTTATTCTGGTATCTATTTAAGTATTTCTATGTATTAAAATCGTTGACTAACACCCATAACACAAGCATATAATTTGCTTACTTCGGGGTTAGATTCAATTTGTGTCACTTGTCCAAGGATATTTATTTATTATTATTTATTTATTATTCATGTGTAAGATTTAAGTTAACTAGGGGTCGCCCATTAGTCGAAATTCGAACATATTTCGACTAATGGGCTTTATATATATATAAATTTTAAGTCTTAAGTTATTTTTGATAAGAACGCCATCTTCATTTATCAAAACCAACTTCTTTGTTTCCGAAACTTTATGAGTATGGTTTGTGCGCCATCTATGATTTTTTTATCGTTTCAATAGTTTTGTTTGTGTGTGTCAAATGGTAGTATGTGTAATGTTTTATTATTTGATTTAATGCACTTTATAAGCATTATTATTGAAAAGTATTAGCGTTCTGCAGTTCTCCTTCACATAAACTATAAGTGTGCCAAATTTCAATCTCCTCTGTCCTTGCAATTTTTGTAAAAATTAGGGTCCAAAGATTTTACTTCATGTATAAAAATTATGTAGACTGCCAACGCCGAAATAGATGGGTCATATGAACCACCAGGTGACGTATATAGGACGATATAATAGCATGAAATAATAAGATTCAGCACTATGCCGTCACCTGTAAGCTTTCCAACTAAGTGCAGGTGAGAATACAGAAGTGCTGGTAGAGTGAGTCCGTTTTGGTCATTTATTTTTGTACGGCATTGTTATCGTCGATAGAATTATGGGCCTGTAGTCTATTTATGATCGTGAGCCCATTTTCTAACAATTTTAGTGTGTCGCGACATTCACATGATAAAGGCTCATTTGGACTTTAAAATATCATTGTTTCTATCTAAAATAAAAGGAAAACATCTATTGACATACCCAGTATTTTTTTTTATGTCGGTCAGCGAAAAAGCACAAGTATCTCCTGATGATAAGAGACCGCCGTGGCCACCATAGATATATTTAGTCCAATTGTGTAAGTCTATCGGCTACCCAACCTTCCGGACCGGAACAATATTTTTGGTATAGCGGAAGGAATAGGTAAGGATCCAATTCTTACCAAGGCAAGTTGCTCAGTTGCACATCTCTCTACCAGTGAAATAGTGATGTCTAGGGACACATTAAGAAGACGGAAAGAAAAAGAGAAGCATATATAATAATGTATGCAGAGTGCAATGAGTATGTTATAATAAATATCCCTGGACAAGTTACACAAATTGAATTTAACCACAAAGTAAGCAAATTATATGCTTGTGTTATGAGTGTTAGTCAACGATACTAATACATAGAAATACTTAAATAGATACCTGAATAAATTTAATAAACACCCAGACCCGGAAATGCAGACATCTAAATGTACGTCACACAAATGTCTGCTCCCGTCGGGAATTGAACCTGAGCCTCGCGGATGATCGGTGTAGTTAGGGGTGTAGGCTAGCCACTTGACCAACGAGGCGGTCAAATCTTATCTGTCAGATTTGTGGATTTAGGCACCAAATTATGTTATTTTCTTTTTTAATTGTTAAGTTTATTTTATTTAAAATAAATGATATTTGTAGCTATATTTGAATACATTTGTTCAGAGACGGGTGCCAAGTTGGAGACCAGTGTTAGCACGTCTCTACGAGATCTAATGTTAGACGAGAGTACCAGCGTGCCGGCGCCGCGTTCTCCACCCCAGCGTCAGCGCGCCGATCTCTACTCCCGCATACCCACCGCCC
>NJDD01001318.1:176141-186313 GCA_002245505.1 Calephelis nemesis
CACCCCGTACATCCCGCTCACCCCGCTCATCCCACACATCCCAATCACAACAAGGACTACGACAAGAAGCCCGACATATTTACAAGTAAGCCTAAATTTAGATGCGTGCCTTAAAGATTCGACCAAATATGATCTTCAAGAATTCGGGACGCGAAACAGGAGCGTCTGCACATCTGCGTGACAAGTTGCGAAGTGCAAATTTAATTTTTGCCAATTATCACTAAGTCACACGTTTCTTACATAGTTTATAAATATTTCTCGACTAATTACACGAAAATAATTTGCATTATTTGTTTGTGCAATGGATATTATATATATTATATAATATATATATATTTCGGTGATTCGACACCACCCCCGGATAATAACCGACTTTATAACTTTACTAACGGCCCGCCCGGCTTCGCACTGGTATAAAATATACATATAAACCTTCCTTTTTTAAACACTATATATTTAAAAAAAACTCATCAAAATCCGTTGCGTAATTTGAAAGCTTTAAGCATACAAAGGGACATAGGGAAAGAGAACGCGACTTTGTAGTATTACACTATGTAGTGATAAAGCCTAATTAATAAAATAATTGTATTTATTTTATTACTACTAAACACCCAAATGTGTCCGTGGTCCCGAGTCGTTCTCGCGTGGGTGTGTCTTTCGCTATTTGAAAACCCGGAACGTTTCCGCTGCGGGGCAGACGCTTCCGCTTCGCAGCCGCTTTAGACACACATTTGGCCGCAGCCTAACGAACGTTGATATTATTCTAGCTATGGCGTATTAGACTCGAACAAAATTATTTGCTTAAAAAAAATATTTGTTCAGGCCTTTTTTAAATTGTATTATTTTTTTATATTAATTCATTTTCATTATATAAATTAGTTACAGTATCGACACGTAAATTGTTAATCTCTTTGTAGCTTAATTTTTATAACGCACTATGAGTACCTAAATATTTTTAAAAACTGATAGTAATGTGCATATATGTACGAGCCAATGACACATTAAATGGCAATTACATCATACTTATCAATTTGTCCTTCTTTACCAAAGAGGGTGACACACCCTACATTTTTGGTCCTTCGAGCCGGATAGCTTTCTTATCTATTGTAATTCAGATATTTCAAGTATATTTTTTATTGTTGGTAAATTATTGTTTTCTATTTTAATATGTGTAGAAATATTTTGGAAATTACATTAAGGGATTAAAGTGTTATGAAACATATCAGTAGGAGTTAAAATATATTTTCGTTAGTGGTACTATTAATTATAATAAAAAAAATATGAACAGCGTTGATACTTATTGTATGAATGAAAACTTTAGGACGAACAATTTTAGAAAGAATGATCAGTCGGATTACATATCGGTAGGCCAATAGGAGCCAATATGGACCCATAATAATATATAGCAGTGACAAAGTAGATTATAATATGGTCATAAACTCATGTTTAATATGAATTAGGAAGTCAGTGATGCTCACTTCTTTCGGGACTCGTATTTGTTTCCGGATCTTATCGTAGTCCTCTGTACTTTCTATTTCTGCGTGTATGGAAACTAAAGTATCTATAAAATTTTTCAACGTTTATATATTAGTCGGAAATATAATTTTCCGCTTAAATTATCAAGTAAGTATCTTCACGCCCATATCCCCGAAGAGTTTGGCAAAGGCACAATCAGGGCACCCACGACTAGCCGAAGACTAAGTCCCTCAATGTGATAAGTTGCAAGCCTATCGCCAACCGGGCACATTTCCAATCCCGACCAACATTTTTTTTTATTAGAAAATTGGAAAAATCCAATTTTCTTTTTGTTGCCCGACCCAGGATTCGAACCCGGGACCTCATGCAGTCAAGTCCAGCAACCGGACCGCTAGACCACAGAGGCGATAAATTATCAATATTAATGTTATTCCGTTGGTCGTGATTTCCAAATAATGGACTAAATACTGGACTAAAGGTAAGGTAAACCATATTATTTCAATAGTACTAACTGTCCGCAGATAAGACAATCTCAAAGACCTTAAAGTTGCTTGAAAGCATTAGAGTTGCTTTTATAAGAGGATATCTGGCAACATGGAAATTATATTGCTACATAGTATTGTCCCTTATTTCTTATGGTGACAATTCCTTTTCCACTGACTAATGCCCGGTTCCTATATTCAAAAAACGAGTCGTTTTGATTACGGATGGTAGTATTTTGTACGGTTAGTGAGATTATTAACAACGGTTGCTCGTTTCCGACTATTGATTCTAAACATTTTTTGAAAATATTGGTAACGCTCCGTTACTTTTGAACAAACTACGAATGGTTTAGCTGACGGATTACGATTCGTTGATTATAGGAACCGGGCATAAGTGTGACTCAAGACTGGCTCTACATATGAAGCGGAACACGGGTAAAGCCACGGAGCACTAGAGTACAATTTGATTCACATAACCGATGATTCCCTCTCTTCGATTCAACATATTTTGCAATTTTTTTGTTTATTTTATAATATTGTTATTTGAGTGTCTCAAGCTTATAGTGCATGCATTTATCGCGTTTGTGGTCTAGCGGTCCGGAGTCGGACTTAACTTGTCCAGGGTTCCATCCCCGGGTCGGGTAACAAAAAAATTAAAATTTGTATTTACTCACACTTTTCTCATAAAAATAATTTCGTCTGGGATCTTATATGTGCCCGGTTAGCGATACTTGTCACCTATCAGGTTGTGGGATTTAGTGTCTTCGGCTAGTCGTGGGTGACCTGTTTGTGCGTCTGCCTACCTCTTTGGGGAAATGGCCGTGACGGTACTTTTTTGTTTTTAAATAGAGAAACTAAATTAAAGAAATAAATAATTTAACTAATTAGATTCTCTAATCACTAAATATTACATACCATATCAATCTCATTAAGTCAACATTAATAGAAGGAAGAATAATTCAAAGTTCACTATTTTGCTTGTTTTGTCACGCCATAATATGTATACATTTTTTGGCGGGAAATTGCAAATTAAATAATTTTATTTGTGTTTAAGTATGAATTTTTGCAAAGTAACGCCTTCTTCTATCAATTGTATTAGTATAAGTGACATGTCATAATTTTTAAATGTTTTTGACGAATGTTGAGGGATCTCCATTGATTTAAGACATTGTTTGCTACTGTTCCACGGTAAACAAGAAACATTTTGAAATATTACGTGGTATTTACCGACGGGAGATTGCCAATGTATGCATAAATGAGATTTGTCACAACTCCCTTGAACGCTTCAAGTAAATAATGGAAGCTCGCTGACGCTCGATACCAATGTCTAAAAAAATGAAAATTGGATTTATCTGAGATTGAAGTTAACCGACACAACTGTCGATAATCTATAATATAAAAATGAATCGCTAAATGTGTTGGTAAGCGCATAAGTTCCGAACGACTGGACCGATTTTTCTAATTCTTTTTTTGTTGTGTTAGTCATTATCAGGAGAAGGTTCCTACGAAAAGAAAAACCGGGAAAGTTGCAGGGAAAGTGGGAAAAATAATACTTTATTATTTCTCATACTGAACGGATGAAACGAAGTTCGCCGGAACAGCTAGTAATAAATAAAAATCCAAAAATTCATAGGACAAATTCATCTATTGACAAAGTTTGTTAGTAGGTACGACAATAAAAAAAGTCGGAGATCTATAAACCCATTAATAAATAATTCACAATAAGATCACGCAATAATAAACGATTTTAGAAATGTGACATTGCACCTATTAGCATTTCGCGGCAAAAAATTACGGCACGTAGAACTTTTTATCTCTACGTAGTGTAAATGATGCTTTCCGCTGTCAGTCCCTATGTATGCTTAGATCTTTAAAACTGCGCAACATATTTTGAAGCGGTTTTTTTAATAGATAGAGTGATTCCAGAGAAATGTTTATATGTATAATTACATAAAAGTTTGTCCACCCGTGCAAAGCTGGAACGGCTGCTAGTAATATGATATAACCCTACCGTTTAACATAAAATATATGCCTTTTATCTTTACTTTATTATGGCCTCTGTGGGGTAGTGGTTCAGCTTTTGGACTTGACTGCATGAGGTCCCGGGTTCGAATCCCGGGTCGGGCAACAAAAATAAAATTGGGTTTTTTCCAAATTTCTAATAAAAAAAAGGACATAGTGTTTTCGGTTAGTCGTGGGTGCCCTGGTTGTGCCTCTGCCTACCTCTTCGGGGATATGGACGTGAAGATACTTTAAATAACATGTCTTGACTGACTGATTCACCATCGCCAAGCAAAAACTATTAGAGATACAGCCATGAAATTTGATGAGTAGGGTCGTTTTATTGAGCAGGTATACATCCCCTAAGGACGAAATTTTGGAAATTCTACCCCTAAAGGGGTGAATTAAGGGTTAAAAGTTTGTATTAAAGTCCTTATTAATGAGCTACAAATAAGGCTAGGAGTAAAAAATTAACTGCTACACTAGCAAAGCCGCGGGTAACAGCTAGTCATTTCATATGCAAATGCATGTTAAAAAGTAAACTTAATACTTTGAATTCAAAACATTGTTGATTAATCTACAATTAGCCATATTAATACATCCGTGTTACATTTTTTTAAGGCCGAAGTACGTAAGAAAGATGCAATCTATATCCTTGACGAAAGTTCATTGCAAACTGTTTAGTCACTTTCAAATTTATATGTTTGAAAGATTATACTTTGCTGCCCATGGTAGTGTACGTTATACATGTGTAATATTATTTTTTGCTAATTTCAAATGTTTTAGTTTAAATATGTGCATGTATTATTTTTATATGTCTATGATTGAAAGTCTAAAAATTATAATTAAATTGTGATATATTTGTATACGATACGTGTTTGGAAGGTAACATTAATTTTTCTACCGCACAAATTGTCAGTAGTAGTCACTCTCATGTTCCCGGTTTAAGTGTAATGTAAAATGATATTTTTATCTACCTACATCAGATTTACGAATTTTAGTTTGTATATAAAATTTACACGAACCTCGAGTGGTCTAGCGGTCCGTCGTGTGTGTAAGGAAGTAATAAAATGTGATAAATCTAAGTAAAAAAAGTGTGTATGTATGCATCTTTGGACATTTTTTTAAATGTACTTGTGTATTTACCAGATAGCTACCAAATAAAATTAACTGACAGAAACATACATGACAAAAATATTAGTTTACATTTTATAATATGGTTGTAATTTGTTATATTATTATGTGCTACACTACACTTTGCCCACGTCTATGTCCGCGTAATTAACAAAAATTTATTGAGGTAAATTTGATTTTTTTCTAAAAACTAGCCTTAGTTACTTTATTGCTACAGCTATCTGCAATTGAAAGTCCCGCCAACATCGGTCTAGCCATTTCAGTGATTCGACATAATAAACAGACAGACAAAAAATATATAAAATGCTATTTTGGTACATGTACCGTGTGTACAATCATATCATGTAGTAAAAGCGGTTATTGAATAATTATATGTATTATAAACGTGCTAAGCAGGGGCTCGCCGCTAATCAGAAATAAAAAGTAACAAAAAATATTAACATTATATTTATAAACTAACCATGTACTCATTTACGAAAAGGATGAATTAAACTTCCTTCCTTTTGCCCAACGAGACGCAACAAACACAAAAACTAGAATAAACAAATCATCATACTTATTTATTACACACTAATTAATTATAAGCAATAATTAACTTGTGTAAACGAATTCTTAATTACCAACGCATTATATAAAACATTGCACTTTCATTTTTTTCATCTAACATATTTTTGTTGGTCATGCTATTATGTCACAACTAAGCCGGTGGTTATCATAAAATGGTGTATTAACAGGGACGGCTGGTAAAGACGAAAATCTGTTCCCAACGCCCAACATGAATCAGTTTCCCGCCCATCCAACGCTTAACCGACATAACTCCTACAAAGAAACCAAGTCAACGACAGATCTAAGTAAGTGCTTTACTAATTTTCATGACATTAACATTATTTGTATCGTTGCTTGTGTTTTTAATTATCTTTATTAATACGTCGTGCTAGATTTATAAGTAAAACCTTTAGCATCTTATTAATAAATACGGAGTAAAAGACGCCAAGGTTCAACCTAGTATTATAGTCTTTATTACAATGTGATACAGATTTTAATATCAACTTAATTTTACTCCTACCTTAGTCCATCTTTATTAGTAAGACGGCTACAGTTTTATTAATAGGCATGGACAAAATTAATCCGTGGTTCAACCTGTCATCGTAGTATTTATTACAATGTGTTAGAAACTAAAATATCAACGTAATTTTACTCCTACGTTACGTTAATAAGACGATTAAAGTTTTTTTCATAAATTTATTGAAAAGGAAATGTGTTTTGGTGAAATGTGAAATGAAATATAAAAACATTTCACAAACAAACCAATTTATAACTTTCGTTTAAAAATTTGGATAATTAGTTTTGTTTTGCGAACTGTAGAAAATTGACTAACGGCCAATATTAATAACATATAATATATAAGAGTTAGTGCTATTTTAGATCAGGTGCCAGGTAACTACTGTTATTATTAATAATTAACAAAAATATTTTGCAATAAAACTCTAGTAGGCCTATCTCTACAGATGTAGATAGACTATTAAAGTTGACCGTAAAACGCTTTATAGAAGAACTCCAGGTATCAACACTTTAATAATCAAAATTATTCTTCCAATATCCAAAAGACATACTTATTCTGTCCCTCCTTATGTTCTATTGGACTTAGAAATTTAGTTATCTTATTTGCAGAAAATAAAAACCACATGTTCTTTTTTTTGTATTATATATTTTTTATATTTAGTGTACTTTTTTATTATATGTTTTAATATTTAGTGTATTTTTTATATTTCTTAATAAACACATATTAAACACGAACAAAAGAAGTTACAAAGTGTTGTGTTTATATTATTATAATTGTTTTTGTTTCTTAAAATATTTAATAACAAAAGTAATATCGTATTGCAATTAATTTTACAGCAATACTTATTGCACGACATCATAATAATACCCGTTACATAATATACGTAAATTAATCACACTTAATAAATGAATGACTCCTAAAACTGAAATACTTTCCTATAGATTTCGTGCCAGCCGTTAGCGGCCATTAAAATCTAACTTAAATGTACTCGTAATATAAAATAACAGTCAACCCTTTGTTCTAATATTTTTTAAATTATTTATTTGATTTTCAGCATCGAACAACCTTCGACCGAGCAACAGCGAGATATCCCTAGGCCCACCTTCGCTAGGACCGCGGTCCTTATCATTTACGAGGGCACCGACTCAGAGCGCGCGGTAAGTTTTTTTTTGTTACCGATACAAGACCTAACCACAACGACATGCAGCCTCTACATTCAGGTGAAAAAAAATCATTGTTTATTTATTTATTTATTTTACACTTTTTTGTACACGTAATAGAGAATTGACAGCGAGAAAATACAAATATAAACATTGTATAAAAGGCGAGCTTATATCTAACAAGTGATATCTTATAGCTAACCTAAGGTAGAGAAAAACAATACAAAACAAAAAGCGATAGGTAGACAGTGAAATCAAAGTTGTATTTTACATAAATAAATTGTATTTACTTAATACTAATATGTATATTGTAATAACAAAAAAGGCAAAAAAAACTGATATAAATGTTATACCTACTAATGGTTAAGTTCTAACAAGTGCTACCATTATGGATTAGAGGAGTAAAACAGTTTTAAACGATTTTTAAATGAGGTTATGGATTTACTATTACGAATATCAAGGTGAAGGGAGTTCCATAGCCTTATAGCATGTACTGTGAAAAAGTGGGAATAAAAACTGGAGTTATGAGTAGTAGTATTGTTACCTTTATTCCATTTCAGAAACCGTGTCGAGAGTTTAAGTCGAGAGAACCTGCCTGTCTCTTGCAATGTCGAGTCACAAGACAGCACGCCGGAGCCAGAATTCGTACCATTTGCAATCGACAGACCGGTGGGCTTGGACCTCGACGAGTTTTTGCCTGTGAGTCATTTCTCTCCATTTTAATACGCTTTTTTAAAGTATCTTCACGCCCATATCCCCGAAGAGGTAGGCAGAGGCACAACCAGGGCACCCACGACTAGCCGAAGATACTAAGTCCCATAATGGGATAGGTGGCAAGCCTATCGCCAACCGGGCACGTTTCCAATCCCGACCAACATTTTTTTTTAATTAGAAAATTGGAAAAATCCAATTTCCTTTTTGTTGGCCGACCCGGGATTCGAACCCGAGACCTCATGCAGTCAAGTCCAACACCCGGACCGCTCGACCACAGAGGCGATCCACGCTTTTTTATCTTTACTTATACATGTAGGTTGACATTCCACGATCAAATCGCTCGGATGTTAGCTGAAGGTGATGTCAAGAGTCTCCGAAAACGGCGTGTTTGTATGTAATAAATGTGGAGGAAGCAAAGCTGGTCTGCCAGGACCGTGGGGTTTAGGACTCGGCACTTTGTCTACCCCGTAAGGGACTTGGCGTGAAAATGTGTATGTTCATGTCTAATGGCCAGTTTAAAAGATTATAACAATTTATTAATTTATTAATACTTGTATGTATATTTCATGCACTTATGCACTTATAAAATAGAATATGCTTTGGTTCAAATTATATTTGTATTTTTTTAAAAGTTAAGCAATTAAACATGTAATATTCCTGATACTTCATTCTAGACGGTATCCTGCACTGTTACTTATTACGTGCTTATACTAATTAGTACTGCGTTGCAATAATTTTAGCGCTGTAGATTAGCGCCAGACTTGGTGGAAGTAATGCTTCGTCGGAAGTGGGCTCTTTCAAATACAAAAAGTTTTTTTTCGATTCGATCGATTAAATACATAACAAATATAGGAGTCAAACGTGTAACCTCACTCCTTTTCGCTAGGTCTATTAAAATGGAAAATTAGCCATGTGTATGACGTTGGCGAATTTCACTTCAAATGGAACACTACCGTAGTTTTTACTGAGTCACAAGTATTTATTACGCGTTGGGATGTGGCGACACCATCGTCGACTAGTGAAATATTCTTGTAGCTTAGATTGCTGGGTTATCTAACTGTTAAATTCAGTCAGTTAAGACGATAGTCCTGTTATGACTCGCCCGGATGATACCAGTGTTTTTTTTAACTTCACAGTGCCTATCACTTTAGTATTCCGGTTTTGGTGGTATAATAACCAAAAAACTCTACCAAATGTAAAAGAAAATACCCTATATCCTTAGGATACCAGTGCAATGCATATTGTTTAGTTACATCAAGAAATACCGTCTGCTTGTTTGCTTTCGTAAACTTTAAAATTTAAAAATAAACTAGTTACATACATATCTTCACGCTAAGTCCCTTACGGGGTAGGCAGAGAGTATGGAATGCCAGACCTCACGATCCTGACAAACCTGTCTAGCTTCCTTCACATTCATTACCCTTTTCATACCAACACGCCGGTTACGGAGACTCTTGACACCACCCTCGGATAATATCTGAGTGATCTGATCGTGGAATGTCAACCTTGGTCTCCCCGGGTACCTACATTCATCCACATTCGCATATCGGCTTTATTAATATTTCATCTGTCATTCTTTAAAAAACTAAACTAGTTTTTAACTATTTCTCTTAAGTGTCCATAGATTAACTTTTTTATGCTACTGTTTACTTGTATTATTGTTTACGTTAATTTAAGCGGCAAAAAAGTGGCAAACGTTAATTAAGGTTTAAAAAAAGTAAGGCTAAAAATACACATTGGCTACATTAATGTTACAAAGCCATTAAGAGTTAATTCTTCATTACGTAACGCGTTAACACAAAAAATGAAGGTTAAAGTTCAATTTTCACATAATGGTGTATAAAAAGCTGCACTAGGTGGGACAATGTGTTAAACTATGCATAAGCCGAATGAAACATCGTTCATGTGGCCAAGATCGCGTGCGCTGAAACACTTGCTAAAACCCTTTGATGTATACGAAAAACCGACTCCACAGTTATCGCTTAGCGGTAAATGCCAGTAGTAACACACTTTAAAACTTTGCCACATGTACACAAGGTCGTTAACGTGTTAATTTACGCGGTAAGGTTCAGGTGAATTAGTTTCCGAGGCGTATTACACGGCGCTACAAATATCGTGTGTGACGTTGCAGCGCGGCGGGGG
>NJDD01001318.1:187695-213003 GCA_002245505.1 Calephelis nemesis
TAATTATAAAACATTTTTTTTCATAGTAATTAAACGATAATAAAACCAAATATACATTTGTTTTGTTTATAAAGTATTCACAGCAAAACTGTGGCTGAAAGAGTTAATAGGTATGTCTACACCCTTGCGCTTTCCTTATATTTAGCGTCTTTATAATTCTTAGTTCATACGTCTAAAGGCTATAGCATATCCGCAAACCCTAGAACAAGTAGCGACCACAGCGCATACCGTTGGCCTACGCTGATCCGTCGCCTACAGGATCGTGCAACTTTTTAAAAACGAAATGGTACCTTCACGCCAATATACCCGAAGAGATAGACAGAGGCACAAACAGGGCGACCATTAAGTAATAGGTGGCAAGCCTATCACCGGGCACAATATATCCAATCGCGGCATCGTTATCTCAGTGGTCTAGTGGTCTGACATTGGACTTAACTTCTTGAAGGAACCCAGGACGGGTTCGATCCCTGGATCGGTCAATAAAAGAAATGTATATTTTTAATTTTCTAATAAACAAAATGATGGATAACATTGCAATTTTAGAGTTCACCAAAAAATCTTCAGTGAACGTATGAAGTATTATGAGATTAAAAACAAAAATCAACACGAATTATTAAAAAAACGGTAAATTTGAAAAGCTGGTTTAGACTTTCGTTTTTTTAAATAATATATTGTTAAACTATACTCAAGAGTCTGAAGATCGCACGGATATAGACGATAAAACTCACGAGTGTTGAGTGTGTGTGTGTGAGTTTGAGTAAAAATTGTCACATGAAATGAGGATGACAACGCACATGTATGGCTGTTGTTGACGCGATAATTCGTACATCAACGCCTTTAATTATATGTTTTCCTATTTCAGATTTTCCACTCAGTGAGAATAAACAAAAGTCTGAAATCAGCTTTAGAATCAGTTATTGCCCTAGAAGATGCATCGGTTATATTGGACATTTTAAATGTCATGGCTCACAAACCGTAAGTTTAAATATTATTTTTAATTATAACTTTGCTATCACCTGTTCCATAATATATGCCTAATGTCAAAGTTAAATAAGCTATTGATAAAAATATACTAGATAATATAGCTTTCTAATTCTGCAAATAATTGCTTAATATAATTTTTGAAACAACAATTTCTTTAAAAAGTATGTATGTTTTTAAAAAACACAAATCAACCCTTACGAAAGGAGCCTTATGTAATAGAGCCTTAATCGGTTTGAAGTTTCAGTAATCATACAGACAGGACATGTATAGTTAGATTAGCTAATTAATTGGTTTAATTATTCTTATTTATTAATATTCTTATATATTATTACTCTTAATTAATTAATAGAATCCAAATCAGACGTTGATTATAAACACAAAAGGACCGGGAGCTCATTGTAGATTCAATTCGATCAGTTAATCGATTTCTTCGACATTTTTGAACCGTTTTTTTAATTTGGAATTTGGAAGAACGTACTTAGGCGAGTTGATGCGTTTGCTAGTAAATCTAGATCTGATGATAAAATCCCAGGACAAACATAGATACTTAGTTTTAAGTATATAGACTTGCCTACTTAATGAATTCGAATTCGGTTTCTTGCAATTTTAGTGCACTTAAATTTTTAAGTAGTAAGAAGTAATATTGACATATTTTTTTCAGGTCATTATGGAACTTAGACATTTGCTTATTAATGCTGCCCAAAATTTATGAATTGTTACAAAGCAAATATGAATCGTAAGTACACTTTCATTATACTGTATTATAATATAGAAATTAACGACAGAAAAGTCAAAGAAATATTCCAAAGGTTGACTATAATAAAAAGATAAAGAAACTATAGCCATAGTGATAGGTAACTCTTTTTGGTCAAGAATCGAATAATTTTACTGGCTATAAAAAATGACATTTAAAAACCAAACATTCTGAGAACATTACATATATGAACCAATAAATACACTGTTCACTAATTCGTAGAATCTTAATTTTGCCACGATTGGTACCATCATCCAACCATCCTATGGTCTATCCTATCTTTTACTGTCTCTCTAATGATAGTGCTCGCCATCGCCATTTAGATAAAACTATCCGTTATACTTCCCTGAGAGGTTTACGATCAAAGTTTCATTATTAGCATTGCACCAATAAAATCTTTTGTGATATAAAACCCTCTATTTCTTACTATTAGAGTCCGACTGCTTGTTCGCCTTTCTATACTTAATTATAAAACATGTATTTATCCTACTAATAGCGAAAGATTGTGTTATTTCTTCAAGCTAAAACTGCTGAAACGATTTTCATGAAATTTGGCACACACATAGGGGGAACTTGGATTAACACATATGACAGTCTATATACTGAGAAAATAGAAAATGTAATATTAATGTAATAATAATGTTACCCGGGATTGGATATGTGCCCGGTTGGCTATAGACTTGCCACCTAGTACGTTGTTGGACTAAGTGTCTTCGGCTAGTCGTGGGTGCTCTGGTTGTGCCTAACACTTCGGGGATATGGACGTGAAGATATTTTTTTTTAATTTCAGATATATGCAGTGTGGCTGCAATGCGCTAAGACTTATAGTTCGTAATTTTTCGTCGGTTGTTCGAGCTAACGTGAGCGCGCCGGTCAGAACACTGGGTGTAGATATACCCCGAGAGGAGCGATATGCAAAATGTTTGCAAATTCACAGACTGTTAATAGACATTCGTGCCTTCCTACTCAAGAGACAAACACTTCAGGGACGTTTGGGAGCCGCGTTCCGTGACCTTCACACCTTAATGCAGCAAGGGCTTGACTGACGACTCATACCTTGCCCTTAACCAGGCAACTCTAACTATATGACTTGGCCTTAACAATGACTCAGCCGAACTTTCATATTTGGCTTTTAACACCAAGTCGAAAATTGTTCGCACATTAAGTCTGACATTAGATCTACTACTTTAGACATTCACGATTTTGTACTTAATAAAATATAACTAATGTAATTATTAGATTTAACACTTAACAGTATTTAAATAAAATTAATGAGTATAATAAATTTTTACATTATAAATTATTTATATTAATTTTTGTTTCATGTTACATTCAAACTACAGCACAAGCAAGGAACTTGTTTATCTTCATATAAATGCCATATTTTAAAATTATGATCAGAAATGTGATAGTTATTAATTCAGTTATTAATGAAGACTAAATTTTAAACTGTAGATGTAAGAGTTAAGTTATCTAATTAAATACTTGTTTAATATATGGTTGTGTTTGTTTTTAATATTAACTGACATGTTCCCATTGGTTTACATGATTCCCACTGTATTTGTTTGTTACGATCCGGGGACCGAACCCTGGACCTCTAGAAGTCAATTTTGATGTCGGCCCACTAGACAACAGACGCAATACAAACTATCATACCCTAAAATTATTTACACCTTAGGGTATGAAAGTGTAATAGACGGATAGACTTTCGCATTTAACATATTAAATATTAATTAAATGTCTTGAGTGAGAGAACAGGCCATAAAAATATTAAAACTTCGAATCCAATCAGTATTTTTTTAATTGATATAGTGGCTATTTTAATTAAGCATATTGTTCTTTATAAGTCAGCATTCATGTGATGTCAGGTTTTTAGCTAAAGCCTTAACATTCTTAGCTAATAAACTGAGATTTGGCTGCATTGAGAAAATACATGATACTCCTCGTGCTGGACACTTGTACACTTTATCTGAACAAAATTACATAAAAAGCTTAATTTAACTCAATATGTAGACAAAGTTGATAACTATGAACTGGGGTGTTACCATAAGCTCTTGAAACAATACCTATTTGAATAATACTAATTGTCATTGGAGAAAGCTAACCTTTGCTTATAAAAGTGAACATTTGGCTAGTTGGAAATAATATGGCTATAAGCGTTCATGGTGAGCCCCTGAGTCCATTACTAGTTTCGATCCTGACAAAACTTCTTGGACAAATTTAAAATCAGCGGTCATGATGGAGGATGTTTCTTTAAATTTTACACAAATCGGCATGACACTTATGGAGTGTTTTGGTAATAATAATAAAATGTGTCATTTCAAGAAAAATCTTTATTTTTCCGTGATATAATATATGATAATGTTATACGTTTTTTAAATGTCGTCATGTCTATTAGAACAAAAAAATTCTGTTTTATTCTAGTATTAGCATTTAGCAAGATATGTTAACAAACATACACCAACAAATTCTATTGCCATTTAAAATACCAAAAGCACTTTTTCAGAACAATTCAAAGCTGAAATCAAACTGTGCACAGCAGTTGCAAAAAGTCATAGAGGAAAATACCTACAGAATGTTTTATCCTAAATAAGAATTTTGTCTATGTATAAAAAAAAGATATATAACATAACAATAACATTAAAAATACGATAATCCCCAACAAAACCTACATGTAACATAGCTAACAATCATCTTGATTACACCTTTCAAATAAAAAACAAATTAAATTAGGTCCATCCATTCAAGTTATGATGGCACAGACAGACACACAAACTGATATGTCAAATTGAAAAGCTCCTCTGCAATAATCAGCAATCAATTAGTATATCTTTTTATTAAAAAGCTGGTAAATAAAGAAAAAATAAATGCCAGTGTATTTTATCTTGGATTAAAAAAAATATTTTATTGAATTATTTTCATAAACCCAAGATAATTATTGGACAGCAAATTGGATAAAAAGATAGGAATGCAAGATACTATGGACTTATTGCAATGACACTGATTGACATATTATAGCATTGCATTGACACTTCATTTACTGCACAAGGTTTTTTTTTTTACTATTAGGTCTATAACATGGCCAGCTACGTTGCCATAGCTAGCTCTAGCGTTCCTGCGTTGCCAAAGTATCGCCATCCAGTCGCCAAGTGCGTTAGCCTTCATACATCTCAATATGAACTAGTTGGCGATGTCGCTGGCCACGTCGCCATGGTGTATCGGTGAGTTATGGCCCTTAAAGCACTTGTTAAGCACACAGCAAATGCAAGTTTAATAGAGGTGTGAAAGGGTTGAGCACTGCTACACCAGAGGTGTTGACAGAGCCTTGCTTTAGGCCTTGATTATTTCTTGAGATAAATATAAAGAAATAAGCTACTGTAAGTAGTGTCACCAGTCTAATTATCTTCTTAATTCTTGTTCATTTCAACTTAAGTAAATATTTAGAATTAAACCATCTTACTATATAAACATTTAGACACTTATTGAACACATGTTTTAATAAACACTAAAATTGGATAATCAACCAATAACATGCTGGCACATCTACATATAGCATGTTACTGGTTGGACATCAATTTTGTCGTGTTTAGTTAAACATGCATTTTTTATGGAGGAAAGTGTTTAAAATAAACTATAGTAACTGAAAATTGGTGTATTTACTTTAAAATACAAAGCAAAATTTGTTTCACATATTAAAATTATAATTAGCAGCTAATTTACAAAATGTATAAAATTGCTACTATAATAAGTTTCAGAAAATTCCATAACAGGAGTTAACATTTTGACTGATGATAACAGTGTACCTAGGTATATAGCTATACCTAGGTATAGGTGTACATAGGTACATATATAGGATAATAATATCAACTGTTTGTGTAAAATCCTAGCCCCATAGTTTCATGTTATTTCTATTTCATATAGGTTTACAGATTTAAACATTTATTTAATTTACAATAAAATATTAACAAGAAAATCGCAGTGCAAACCCCACTCAATTTTCACATCAGCTTCTCTTAAGGCTTATTTAGGCCCTTCATTAATTGTCTTTGCGTAGTCACCACTTCACTTACATCCATTTCTTTCTCTTATGATCATTAAATTCACTTGGACTTGATGGCCTTTTACGATTATTAAACTTGTTCATCTTCTTTGCTAAGATTTCGTCTGAAACATCCTTCTCCATATCTCCGTCGATTTCATTTTTCACATTTTCGGTTTCCATTAGCCGTTCAATTTCCGGATTCATGCCTTTAAATGATAATCTTCCTTCAATTAAATCTTCACAAAATAGAAAGCTAGATTCCGATATGAAATTACCAGAGGCGTACCGCATTTCCTTGGTTATTATATTTGAATACAATTTATCATGGTCTTGTGTATTTTCCAATTCCTTTTCTATCCTTTCTTTAGTTTTCTTCATGAATTTCATATCCAGCACGGACTTTGGTAATTGAAGCTTCTTTCGAGCTGCCATGATAAGTGAATTTAAATTAAATTGTATTCAAAGTTTATTTTAGGTATGATAAATGCATACAAGTTAGGTATTTGCTACTTATTAGAGCGCCGCTCGGTGTTTATCAAATTTCTGTGATCATAACCTCACATTTTTTAGAAAAAATATGAATTATTATTTAACTTCGCCTGGTCGCAAAATAATTATTTCTCCTCACAAAAATAAATTGAGGCCGCAAAATTATTTCTGAAATTTAGTTTTATAAAGAATTAAATTAAATGTTGTTTGAAAACTTATACTGGTGACAGGTCGACATATTGGACATATGCACAGATGTGAGATGACATGTGGATGACTGATGACATAAAGCTGACAGTTCGTGATGCCACCTCGGAAAAAAAATTCACTAGATTTGGCCTCAAAATTTTTAATATTCGAACTACTTTTATCTGAAAAATCCCTGGAATTCCATTAGATATTACAAATAACGCGCTAGATACAAAATAATGTACATACATAACAGGCTAACTTAAACTTGTTAAAATTAATAGTTCTTCTTCATAATTTTGATTTGGAATTGCATTAAGGATAAGCTATCATATCATTTGTCTAGGTATAGGTATTTGACTTATTGTAAGAGAAAACATAGTATAGTGTCAAGGATTTTCTTGTAGAAAAGAAATTATAGTAAAATAATTGTAATAATTACTAACCAAATATAATTAAAGATATAGTTGCCGAGGAGTTTGTTTCGCCGTTTCTTCTCCTGTCTGGCTAGGTTTGGAAACGGTGGTAGTACAAAGCAGATAGAGTTAAATTTAAATTATGGTTTTAACATTTTTGGTAATAAATAATTAAACTAGTGATTAATATTATTAATTGGCCAGAAAATTAAAGTATATATATATTTTAATAATAATATATTTTTTAAATATTAAAATATTTGCAAATATTTTTGTAAAATCTCATTGACACACATATTCCATAAATAAATACATTTCGTTTTTATTTTTCATTTCATGATCAACGACGTGAACACTGCTGTGACTCCGTATAAAATGACGTATTTCGATCCGATTTTTGACGGGTTTAAATCTCTCTAAATACTCTCTAAATCTATGAGTGAAATTGAATTTTTTTATTGGGTTTTTCAGCAGATTTTAACGATTTTCTTAGTATGTTTATAAATTTAGAAACGGTCACACTGACTATATAATCTGCTTTTGACAAACACAACATGTGACATTTCAATCAAAGACTACAATTTCAATTGTAGGATTTGTAGGTAATTCAAAATTTAACATGTTATTGTTTACATTTTCGAAAACTTATGAAATTTAGTTTTTGTAAAAAATATATTTTGGTCTCGACTCTCAGTTAGTATTTTTTTATACTGGGTCCTCGGAATATGTGTAAAACATCAGAACTTAAAACACGAACTGATTTTAAACAATAACTACACGATGCAAGTGTCCGAGATAGATAATGTTAAAATTTACAATTTAAGTGCGGGAAAATCCTTACCTGATGTAAGTATTCTCTATTTTCATATGTTCAAAAAAAGGTTGTTATTTTAATATTGTCTAAAATGTTGCTTGCATTGTTACTAACCAAATTTTTAATTAATTTATTTCAGTGGTTGACAGAAAGAAAGAAAAGAGCTTTATTGAAGAAAAATGTAGATATTAGAAGAAGAATTGAACTCATACAGGAGTTTGATATGCCTGGAGTCAGTACGACTATTCGTGTTTCAAAAGATGGCCAGTATATTATTGCAACTGGCATTTATAAACCTCGAGTGAAATGTTTTGATGTTAACAATTTATCTCTTAAATTTGAACGGTGCTTAGATTCTGAAGTTGTTACATTTGAAGTGCTTAGTGAAGATTACAGAAAGGTAAAACAGTACTAATATTTAATACATCGACCAACCGCGAGGCTCAGGTTTGATTCCTGACAGGGGCAGGCATTTGTGTAATGAACATTTAGATATCTGCATTGCCGGGTCTGGGTGTTTATTAAATTTATTCTGATATATATTTAAGTATTTCTATGTATTAGTATTGTTGACTAACACACATAACACAAGCATATAATTTGCTTACTTTGGGGTTAGATTCAATTTGTGTGACTTGTCCAGGTATATTTCTTTATTTAATTCTTTATTGTACAGAGGCAAAACACAAATATGTACAATCGAGCTTATCTCTAAAAGAGATTTCTTCCAGAAAACTTAAAATAAAGATAAATTATTGTATTATTAATATTCTAAAAAATAAGTAATTTTAACTTCTTTTAAATGTTAGCAACAGTCTTATCATTTTTCATGTTTTAAGTCCATTTCCTTATCATATTTCTCAATTTTGAAGATGGAAATCCAAAATCTGCTTTCCTAGTCCTTCTTCATTTGGTAGTACTTTTCTTGCAAGTATTAGTAAAACAATATTTGTAATGTTTTGCTCAAGTTTGTAGATATAGTCGAAAACATTCTTCTCGAGATCTTCACATGTAAACTTCAATAGTTTATTTTAAATTATTATCTTATAGGGTACTTGACAGATATATCCTGCAGGGTCAAGATATCTGTCCAGTATACTAATACTTATAATAATCCCTTACATAAACAACAACACAAAACTTTAAAAATAAATAACTTTAATTAATGAAATATCTGTATAGCTGACATTTTGTGCATTTTTATTTATCTCCATTTTATTTTGTGTGTAATCTTTTAATAACTTCAGTTTCACATCTTAATTGTTTCAGATTGTGTTCTTACAATGCGATCGATATGTGGAATTCCATGTGGGTCATGGAAGACACTACAGATTGAGGGTGCCTCATTTTGGCAGAGATATGAAATATCACAAACCATCCTGTGATCTTATTGTTGTTGGAGCGTCTAGTGTTAGTATTATTTATATATATATTATTCTGATATCAAGTCCAACTTTGTACATTGTTGTCTATATATTTTACATAAAATAAATTGATAAAAGAAGGCATTACTTTGCGGAAGTCCAAACTAATTCTTTAAATTGCAATTATATTGCATTTATATCATTTGGCGGAAATTTAAAGCCCTTGATGATGATTTCTGAGTAGTAATTTCACTGGTAATTGATTCTGTCACAAAACCAATCTTAAAACCTTTAAGAAATTTTTGTCTAGAATTTCAAGGAAATACATAAAAAATATTTATTAAAGCTAGTAGAATTTAAATCCTCTAATGTAATGTTACAAAAGGAAATATTTGTAGAGATGTCTAAAAAAATCTGAATCAGGTGTACGTAGAATTGAAAGAAAGCTGCTTAAAATGTAACAAAGCAAGCAATAGCTATCTAGGGACACATAGTTATCCTAACTTAGTTTTACCCAGTCAAAGGGTAAGTTTTTCGTAAATAGCTTTACTAGTGGTCCGCCCCAGCTTTGTATGGGTGTAAAACAAACATGTAAACCTTCTTCGTCAATCTGTAATAATATCTAATAAAAAAACCGCATTAAAATCCGTTGCCTAGTTTTAAAGATTTAAGCATACAAAGGAACAGAGGAAGTGACTTTGTTTATACTATGTAGTGATGTGTGTATGTAATATTTTTTATTACCTCATATTATCCAAACTGTTTGATATATTATGTATGTCATTTATTTGATTTTAGTAATTAGCTTGTCTCATATATTTTGTGATTATTTTATAAGTTGCTGTTTCCAGGAGGTGTATCGATTAAATTTAGAATTAGGCCAATTCCTTGCTCCATATGTAACAAAAGCACATGAAATAAATTGTTGCAATGTGAATGATGAGCATGGCTTGTTGGTATTTGGCACTGAGAATGGTCATGTGGAGGCGTGGGATCCGCGATCCAAATCTAGACAAGGCATTCTAGATTGTGCCCTGCATTGTACAGAGTCAGATTACTCGTAAGTATTTTTTGGAATTTTGTATTCAAAATGCTACCTAAAAAATGGTTATATTTCTTTAATGAATGAAACTCTTACAGAGGTCATGTTGTATTCAATTAAGCTACCAAAAAGTAGATTATGTTTTTTTCAAATATTTTTTTTGGTAAATTTTGTATATTTATTAATATAATTTATATGAAATCCAAACTTTATACGGACAACTTTTTTTTTAGCACATTATTTATTTACTAGGTTATATTTGCTAGGTTTTAAAATAAATTAATATAGAAAGCAATGCAACTTAATTACTAGTGGAATATGTGTGTTAGGAAGTTGTTATAAATATATCTAACGTACCAACATATTTTACCATGTTTTTATATCTCAATGAATTAGTTATTTATGTATTACCTATTAAAGAGTGCTTATTTATATTTATTACTACCTTCTTATTTTATTACAAACAATTTTAAAGAAAAATAAATAAATATCCTTAAACAAGTCACACAAATTGAATCTAACACCAAAGTATGGAAATAATATACTTGTGGTATGGGTGTTAGTGAACGATTCTAATATGTAGAAAAAAAGTATCTTCACGCCCATATCCCCGAAGAGGTAGGCAGAGGCACAACCAGGGCACCCACGACTAGCCGAAGACACTAAGTCCCATAATGTGATAGGTGGCAAGCCTATCGGCAACCGGGCACATTTTCAATCCCGACCAACATTTTTTTTTATTAGAAAAATGGAAAAATCCAATTTTCTTTTTGTTGGCCGACCCAGGATTCGAACCCGAGACCTCATGCAGTCAAGTCCAACACCCGGACCACTAGATCACAGAGGCGATTCTAATACATAGAAATACTTAAATAGTTAATAGAAAAAAAAATTATATACACACCCAGACTCGAAAATGCAGACATCTAATTGTTCATCACACAAATGCCTGCCTCCTGTCGGGAATTAAACCTAAACCTCGTGGTTAGTTGAAGTAGTAATGCGTGTACTCTAGCCACTCAACTAACGAGGTGGTCAAACTACCACTGTCTCCAATCCGAGCCAGTCTGCAGAAAAAACAGCAAAACCAACACCTCAGCAATCAGGCCTTATAGCATATCTGCCTTTTACTACCAGTAGTATTTTTAGTAACATTTTTAAATATGATTTTAATATTAAATTCTAGGAACAGTAATGTCCCTGCTATAACTGCTTTAAAATTCAATGGAGCTTTGCAAATGGGAGTAGGTACATCCTCGGGACATGTACTTATATATGATATCAGATCTAGTAAACCCCTTTTAGTTAAAGATCACATGAATGAAATTCCCATTAAAAGTATTGATTTTCACAAAACAATGAATTATGTTTATTCAATGGATGCCAGTGTCGTGAAGATTTGGGACATCAACACTGTAAGTATACAAGTAGTAGTAGTATTATCTTCACGCCCATATCCCCGAAGAGGTAGGCAGAGGCACAACTAGGGCACCCTCGATTAGCCGAAGACACTAAGTCCCATCCGGCCACATATCTATTCCCGAGCAACATTTTTTTTATTAGAAAAACCCAATTTTCTTTTTGTTGTCCGACCCGGGATTCGAACCCGGATCTCACGCAGTCAAGTCCAACTGCTAGACCACAGAGGCGATACAAGTAATTTATAAAATCGAATTTTTAGCAAGATACACACCGCATATATATTTATTAACATTGTGATACAGCCTAACCCCCTTACTAGTAAAACTTACAAGCCCTTTGATCTGGTGTGTAAATTCATTTTTGCTAACAAATAATGAAGTTGCACACAAGATCAATGGGTGTATAAGTTTTGTTAGTAAGGGGTAATAGTTTCTGTAACACGACGAATAAAATGAACAAAGATATTTTTATTGACCTTTTATTATAAAACTAAGAGTAAAATGAGCCAATGTTTTTTTTAAATTACTAGTCAGATCAGGGGTGGGCAAATCACGGCCCGCGGGCCGAATCCGGCCCTTGAGAGGTTTTAATCCGGCCCGCCGAGTGTTTTTTGTAGAAAAAATATGAACCTTCTTAAAAAAGTTAATGGTCGAAATGTTAAAAGACTATTGAAATTTGAACAATTAAGGTACGGAATCGATACTTCAAACATATATATTGCGAATTCTATATGTTAAGACTTCATAAATAGATTTTATTTTAATAAAGGATTGTAAAATAAAAAATGTCTTATATCATCTTTATACAATGTTTTATAATCCTAATATTTACTGCTATTTTTATGTGTTTTAATAAACTGACCCGCCCCAAGATTATTATATATTTTACTGGCCTGCCACTTGATTTTTTTTTAACTTTCCGGCCCGCGGTCAAAAGAATTTGCCCACCCCTGGACTAGATGGTAGTTTCACAGCGACTTGCCCGGATTGGTACTACCGCCTTACCTATTTACCGTTACCATGGTACGGTTCGGAGGATAAGGTAGCCGGTAAACTTAATTTTAAATATGGCAATTTAATTTACACAATAACTTAACTAAAACATGCCAGTTATTACTGTGACTTGCACTTAAAACAAATTTGCAGGTGCTAAGTGGTTTTCCCCGTGTTGGTCCGGGCTCCTTTGCAGAATAGACCATTTGCCTTTCTTGCCAGGTAGCTCGTTAAAGGCGAGCATAGGCTTATAATCACTAACACCGTTACATCTGACTAGGTGGTAGAGTTTCGTAGAGACTCGCCTGGATTGGTACCACCGCCTTACCTATTCCTGCCGCCATAATGTCGTGACGTGTTCCGGTTCGGAGGGTAAGGTAGCCGGTAAACCTACTTTTGCTCGAGGGCTAACATCCTGACCTCAGGTTGGCAAAGCACCATCTTTGGTGTCTCTAGGCGGCGTGAATTTCTTACCATCAGGAAATCCGTCTGCTTGTTTGCCTTCCTATAACATAAAAAAAGTGGTTCATGGGTGTAAATGTAGACTAGTGTTTGACATCACATATAAAATGTTATGTAGTAGCTGTTGCATGCGAAACATTATCATTGCACAAAGTTGAGACTTGATTGTGTTTATTTGTTAATTAATCATACTAACATTATTAATGTGAAAGTTCATATGTTTTGTTTGTTACTCTTTCAATCAAAAACTGCTTTACCGGTTTTCATAAATTTAGCACACACATAGAGGATAAGTTGGATTAACACATAGGATAGTGTTTATTCCATATCATCCACTATAAACCACGTAGGCCACAACGTGGGCAACAGGTAGTTAATAATAAAATAAAATCTTGTTTGCAGGGTAAACAATATACAAATATAGAATCATCTGTGGATTTCAATGATCTGTGTGTTATCCCTAACTCAGGACTGAATATGATGGCGGTTGAGGATCAGAAAATGCAGATTTATTACATACCCTCATTAGGTTTGTTTACTTTTTGTATATTTCTGCCAGAAGGGTGCTGCTATCTTTTATTATCATCAAGCTATGTTTCATCGAAATCAGTCAAGTAAAAGTTAAGTTATTAAACCAAGTGGCGGGTGTAGCTTTCAATAAATGATCGGTTCGATCTTTTTGCCAGTATGATGGCAATGTATGTGAAGCTTTTTGAAATTTTTCATATTATAATATATGAAAAATGACATTAAATGACAGACAACTTTATAGAATACGAAAATACATAAATTGTCTCCTTCACCCAAAGGTTGTCTTGCAGAGACACCTTCAAAGCAATAAAACCATCCTTGTGTACATTGAGTTAAATATAATGTTTTATGTGTAATAGGCTGGTTAGATTTGGAAACTGTGATAGTACAAGGATGATAGGTTATATATATATAGTCCTGGCTGCCGAGGAGTTTGTTAGATTTGAAAACAGTTGTAGTTTAAAAATTGTAATAAATATATATTTTTTTAAAAAAAACATGTACAATGTACATCATTAAATATTTTATAAATATTAAAATATTTTCACATTACAATGTGGTAGAATATGTCAGAATGCTTGAATAAATTTGTAGTAAATTTTTAAAACATATAGTCTGCAAGTAAATATTTTTCTTTTCTATATATATACTAGTATTATAAAGAGGAAATGTTTAATTTTGGTTTGTTTGTTTGAAATGAATAGGCTAGCGGAACTACTAGACCAATTTCAAAAATTCTTTCACCCTTAGAATGCTACATTATCCATGAATGACATGCTTTGTTTCATCAAAATCGGTGCAGTAAATTTGTAAGCCAATTTTGAAAACAAATTTGCATGCCAAAAATGGTGAAATAGGCTTGTATCTACTCCATTTCTAAACAACTCAATTTGTAACCCTATTTTGCAAATAAATGATTTGAATTTGAATAAAAGCCAAGTTACGCAGGCGAAGCTGCCTGAAACTGCTATTCATTTGTAATTGCTGATGCACAATAAATATTATATGAAAATGTAATAATAATTTGTAGGTCCTGCTCCAAGATGGTGTTCATTTTTGGACAATCTGACCGAGGAGATGGAAAGTTCAGTGTCACAGACTGTGTATGATGATTACAAGTTTGTTACGAAACAGGAACTGGAGTCGCTCGGACTGGACCACTTGCTCGGGACAAACCTTCTCAGGGCCTATATGCATGGGTAAGAATGTTTTTTTATGTTATAGGAAGGCAAACAAGCAGACGGATTTCCTGATGATAAGAAATTCACGACGCCTAGAGACACCAAAGACGGTAATGGTGCGTTGCCAACCTGAGGTCAGGATGTTAGACCTCGAGCATAAGTAAGTTTACCGGCTACCTTACCCTCCCGACCGGAACACGTCATGACGTTATGGCGGCAGGAATAGGTAAGGCGCTGGTACCAATCCGGGCGAGTCGCTGCGAAACTCTACCACCTAGTTTTTGTTTCTATGGTTATTATAACCAAAAATGTTTTGTGTCATACCTCACATATACTAATCAGTTCAAGTGTTGGCGTTGACTACACGAAGTCTCTGGTTTGATATCCGATTCGGGCAAATCAATAATGCGTTTCTTCGAGTTTCTAATTAAAACAATGTTCCTCAGGATTTGACAAGTGCCATTTTGGCCACAGGTAGGCAGCAAACCCAAATCACATTGTGGGACTATAAATAAGTACCTTCAGCTAACCGTGGGTGTCCTAGTTGTACCTATAGCTACTTCTTCGGATGTAAAGATACGTACTTTGCTACAACAGTACTTTCCTGATGCAATTTGGAGACGGATGGAACAAGTAACTTTAAGTAACATCAGAGTCTTACCACCAGGATTTGTATCATGCTGCCAAGAATCTGTATGCTTGTTTGTCTTCCAAATTATTTAAAAAAACTAGAAACACGAACTCTAAAAGTTCTTTAAATCGTATATATTCTTTGATATACTTAAAGTTAAAGATTAGATTTAAAACATAGGCTACTTTATTTTTCAAAATCAACCCTAGAAGTATTATAGAGCTTGAAAATCTGTATGAAAAAATAATTAACGTTGACTTAATCCCAAGTAAATAGTTACTAAGGTATTAGTAAAGTTAGGTTGATATAATCGGTATTACAGTGTAACAAAGACTATAAAGTTTAATTAAATCTTGGAGTTCTTTAGTCTATGTTTATTAATAAAAAACAGATAGTGTGAATAAAAATTAATGTATATCTACACATCGAATTATATGCAAATTTATATAGTCGTTAGAGCTTGAAACAAACAAAAGAGTTTGAAGTTTTATTCATACCAATTACAACTTTCGCATTAATAAAATTACGTTCTTATCAATTACAACTTTCGCATTAATAAAATTACGTTCATACCAATTACAAGTTTCGCATTAATAAAATTACGTTCTTATCAAATACAACTTTCGCATTAATAAAATTACGTTCATACCAATTACAAGTTTCGCATTAATAAAATTACGTTCTTATCAATTACAACTTTCGCATTAATAAAATTACGTTCATACCAATTACAAGTTTCGCATTAATAAAATTACGTTCTTATCAATTAAAACTTTCGCATTAATAAAATTACGTTCATACCAATTACAAGTTTTGCATTAATAAAATTACGTTAATACCAATTACAAGTTTCGCATTAATAAAATTACGTTCTTATCAATAACAACTTTCGCATTAATAAAATTACGTTCATACTAATAACAAGTTTCGCATTTTCGCATAATTTTTTGGAAAGAATTGAACTCGTAATCTTATCTTTCTAGTTTCTTTCGTGAGGGGAAATTCTATTTATTCTTAAAATAATTTTAGCGCAGTTAAACTGCAAAATCCGACTTCAATTTGATTATGTAAGTAATTTAGATGGATTCGAATCTGGATGGATGGGACTTACTCGAATATACGTTCTTTCAAATAAAAATGAATTTTCGAAATCGGTTCAGATATAAATGATAAATAGATTAATACAAACAAATATAGGAGTCAAACATGTAAACTCCACCTTCTTTCATAGTTGGTTAAAAATGTGAAATCTTAAGCACAAGAGGTACTAAATTTAAAACAAATTAACTTTTTTTATGTTTTATTTTAATAGATATTTTGTGGATGTACGACTGTATAAGAGAGCGAAGTCTATTGCCGAACCATTTGCTTTTGAAGAATACAAAAAACGTAAGATAAGGGAGAAGATTGAACAAGAAAGACCCGCCAGGTTGAAGGTGCAGGATAATCTACCCAAAGTCAACAGAGACCTGGCGTCTCGTCTGATGGATGTTGACACAAAGAAGAAGAAACCCACAGGAGATTTACTCAAGGATGATAGGTTTAAGGTTGGTTGCAAATATTTTATTATTATTTAAGGTGACGGCGACAAATATTTTCAATTATTATTTAAGGAGACGGTGGCAAATATTTTACATTATTATTTAAGGTGATGGCGGTTAGTAAACCGTTATTTTAAAAGCATTAACCACTCCGTTGTTCGAGAGTTTAGGGTTCATGCGTAACTTGACCGGACATCATCCCTCTGATCCACGAGGATAAGGGGGCTGATGTCCGGTCAAGTTTTTGACAGCTATTGTACACTTTTCCATTTTGAGTTGGTCACTGAGATACATAATCAGCACCCCAGGTCCGATTATTTACAGGAGAATCGAACAGCTTGTTATTAATTAAAAGTGAAGGTACTTTTAAGCCCGATATTCTCTGCTAGTCCGGGTCCTTTGCAGAATAGACAATCTGACTTCCTGCCAGGCAGCTTGTAAAAGGCCAGCACAGGCTTACCGTCACTGACGTGTGTCACACGTGACATCTGACTAAGTGGTAAAGTTTCGCAGCAACTCGCCCGGATTGGTACCGCCGCCTTACCTATTCCTGCCGCCATAACGTCATGACGTGTTCCGGTTAGGAGGGTAAGGTAGCCGGTAAACTTTCTTTTGGTGGAGGCCTAACATCCCGGCCTCAGGTTGGCAACGCACCATTACCACCTTCGGTGTCTCTAGGCGGCGTGAATTTCTTACCATCAGGAAATCCGTCTGCTTGTTTGCCTTCCATTATCACAAAAAAAATGCTGTTACTGGTAAAAGGTATGTGGCGGCCTTATAGGTGTTTTATACCAGTGTTATATAACTGCTGTTACTATTGGTTTCTCTGACAAAGTATTCACATTTTGACTAAACTTATATTTTAGGCTCTGTTCGAAAATCCTGACTTTGAAGTGGACAAAGAGGCTGACGAGTTTCGTTTGCTCAATCCTGTTCTATCAAGGCTGAGTAAGAACAAAGATAAGCCCAAAGAAGTGGCAGAAGTTGTGGAGGTATGTGCATTTTTTATTTAAAGTTTATTATGCATGTAGAAAATCGCGTAATTTTAAAAATATGTTAATTATATATAACTTAATATAAATCGTAATATTCTATGATCCGAACCTAAATCAATCTTCACCGAGTTGGTGATAGAATGAAACATATTTTATAATAAATTTAGTGTATTAGAATATATATTAAAATGTGCTTGCTAAAAAAGTCCTAGACAGAACATTTTAAATTATTGTTTAGAAATGATTTTACATTAATTTTTAAAATAATAAGGAAAATCAATGCTGACTTTAAGTATGGTACGCATAGAATGCCTAGTATTTACCTGGAAAATAATTGCATTGCCATACTTGTTTATACCTGGCAACCCAGTAGTGCGTCCAGGTATCTATATATTAATACGTGATGCCAAAACTTTGTTCCCCTTTTTACGAAAATTGCGCTGACGGAGGAATATGAAATTTGGCACACTAAAAACTAAAAAAAACTAAACAAAACTATAGTTTGTGTGTAGGAGAAGTGCAAAACGCTAATATTTTTTAATAATAATGCTTAGGGAAGTACATTAAATCAATAAATAAAACATTACCCACACTACCATGCATTTGACACACACAAACTAATATATTGGATGATGACGATAAAAGATCACAGATGGCGCACAAACTGTTCATGAAATAAAGTAGTTGGTCTTAAGAAATGAAGATGGCGTTCTTGTCAACTTATGGTCGAATTTCGACCAATGGTATGCATTTATATACCTGGACTTTCTATGCATCTTATACTGTAAAGTCTGCATAAAATTTTCTTATTATCTTAATAGTAGATTAGATTGTCTTACATATTTTTGCCGTCGTAGCGTCACTTCTCGTCAAAGCTATGTATTGTAATGAAAAGTATCGTAGCCGGTTAACTTGTAGATATAGCCCAAGCTCGCGAACGTAGCATAGATGAACCAGTAACATCTACGGTGTTTATAGGCAAAAGTTACCTCTTTCCATTAAGAGAGTTATCTATTTGTTCGTTATTTTGTAGCTTAAAACTATTTTTAGTATATACTTTTAGAAGTTGAAATATTTTTGTTTTAAATACAGGATGACAAGAAAGATGAATCAGATTCAGACAAAGAATTATATGAATCAACTGACGAGAGTTCTGATGATGATCGCGCCTGGACAAAAGAAATGAAAAAGCAACACAAAATGATAAGAAATAAAAAGAAAGCAGAAGAAGAAATGGAAACTGCAGAAGACGAAACAGTTCAGGAATCCTTCAATACCCCTAGAATAGCAAATATCAGAAGTATAGTGCATGTCAACAAGAAGAGCTTAGGTGAAAGATTATCTAAAGAAGGTTCAACGATAGTTACAGGCGCTGGTGGGAATAAAGAAATGAAATTCTCAATGAGAGATAAGAAGAAATCATCTGACAGTTATAAGAAAATGAAGAAACACCACGAAGAAAGGAAAAAAATTGTGAGGAGAACCGGGTATTTAACTAAAAAAAGATTACCGAAAATGTTTTAGATGACAATAAAAATGTTAAGTTACAAATTGTTTTATTTTTTCTTTTATCTATAGACTTGTTTAAAATTATTATTTGCTTACCTTAACATTGTTGTTTAAAAACGAGAGTAGGGTATGTCGGAAAAAGCATGAGAGTAGGATGCGGTCGAAATAAGAGCGCTACGGAAAATCTGTGGTGTTATGCTCGCTGACCGCATTTGCAACCGTGAGATCATAGTTAAATGAAAGTGTTGGTGGTAAAATGTTAAAGGGCGTGCCGATTCAGAAAGAATTTCATCAATTCAGATATACAATCTATTGTGGATGGATGTAGGTACCCGGGGAAATCAAGGCTGACATTCCACGCTCAGATCACTCGGATATTATCCGAGGGTGGTGTCAAGAGTCTCCGAAACCGGCGTGTTTGTATGAAAAGGGAGATGAGTTTGTATAAATGTGGAGGAAGCCAGGAAAGGGCAAGGATCGTGATATCAGGCACTCGATACTTTGTGCCTACACCTTAACCGTCTTATTAATAAACGTGGACTAACGTAGGTGTAAAATTAAGTGGCTATTATAGTATCACAGAAGAGTAGTATTATAATCTGTATCACAGTGTAATAAAGACTATATTACCAGGGTTTACCTTAGCATAATTTACGCCGTGTTTATTAATAAGAATGTAAGGGACTTGGTGCGATGATATGTATGTTTGTGTGGTAAATAAGATTTCCCTGGGATTTATTTTTATGATATTGGAAGGCAAACAAGCAGACGAATTTCCTGATGGTAAGAAATTCACGATTTCATTTATTTTTTTTTCATTTTTTGAGTTTTTTTCATTTTTCACAAATTCATTCATCAAAAGATTTCATCATCAGATCCAAACTTGACACCAATGGAGTCACCTTGGAAGTACGCTCTTTCAAATAAGAAAAAATGTTTTAAAATTGGCTTACAAAATGACAGAGAAATACACATACCTATATAAAAAAATATAGGAATCGAAAATGTTAACTTGTATATGCAGTTAAAAAAAATTAGAATGTGTAAATAAATTTGAATGTCAGCTATAGGTAAATGCGATGATTTTAAGAAGGTATAGACAGCGGTTGGCAAGGCATATTCTAGTTTTGCATTAAACCTGGGCTTGGAGGTACCTAACTACCACATACTTATATGACTCAAATATAGCCAAATAAAACGTAGTTTATGGTCTAGCGGTCCGAACTTGACTTCCTGAGGTCCCGGGTTCGATCCCCACGTCGGTAAACAAATTAAAAAAGAAAACGTGCATTTCCAATTTCCTAATTGGTTGCAAGCCCGGTTGGCGATAGCCTTTCCACCTATTACATCATGGGACATAGTGTCTTCGGCTAGTCGTGGATGCCATGGTTGTACCTCTGCCTACCAGTTGGGGGAAAAAGTTGGTTAAAGTAATCGGTACTCTATGAAATACTTACCGATAAACAGGGCTAGAAAAATGCCCGAAAAGAAAATACCAACGCCTTTGAATATATAACATATAAGCAAAACGTTTTTCCCGCTATCTCTTAATTCATAAGGGTATCTAAGTTCAACCAGCTTTAATGAACCTGAGGTTTCTTTAATAAAATTAAATATCGTCGTCAAAAATTAAATGATGATAAGCTTGATTTGTTGGTACTTAGCTATCATTACAGGAGACAAGTCTTGAGTTTTTCGTTCTCTGACATATGCAGGGATGGCGTTTGGTTATGGCGCGGTTGGTCAACCGCCCAGGGCGCCAAAATGTAAAGGCGTCAGATGCTGTACGCTATATATTATTTACCTTTTAGTATGGTTTTGAACAGCATGTAGGGGGCGCCGTATAAATTTAGCCCCAGGGCGCTGCTATTGCTAAAACCGCTACTATGTATCTACATTATCTTCTATATGTATAAAAATCAATTGCTGTTCGTTAGTCTCGCTAAAACTCGAGAACGGCTGAACCGATTTCGCTAATTTTGGTTTTGAATTTTTTGTTTAAGTCCAAGGAAGGTTTAAAAGATAAGAAAAAGGAAAAAAACTTGCGAGAAAATTAAAAAAAAAAATACTTTTTCCTATACAAACTGAACGGGTGGAACGAAGTTCGCCGGGACAGCTAGTATGTAATAAAGACAGGACGAGAAATGTGCATAGGATCAAATACACCGTAGGGTTACTCTATAATTTCGATATCATGCGAATTGGAATCGTGTCTTTTTAGGTAAGTAGGCACTTTTGAACACAGTACTAGCGGATTATTTATATTTAGATACAAATAAATTCAACGAATACGATAGAATAGTTTATTGTTAACTATTAACCAAATGTTAATAATTCTCCAGTAGGTATTGTGTTTAAGAATACCTACCTAAAATGACATGCTCGATTCCAATTTCTAATATTGCGTGAATCGAGCTTCAGGGTTAACCCTTCAGGTTACAGTTTACGTTTTTTGACCAGTTTAGCTCCCTATAGCAAGATCATAAAATATATATACATATATACTAGCTGACCCAGCAAACTTCGTATCGCTTGACATTAATGCTTCAACAGTAGCGCAGTCTGTCGGATCCGATGTGAAACATTCCAAAATCAACAACGACTTATTATTAAAAAATTAATTAAAAAACATTTTCCAGGAGACCAAATCATGAATTTAAACCGTTCTCGAACTCCCTGGAACACGCACAAAAAATTTCATCAAAATAGCTCCAGTTGTTTAGGAGGAGTTCAGTGACAAACGCACGAGCACAACAATTATATAGGTATATATAAGATTTACATAATAAAACGACAAATGACATATATTGTTTTACAGTTTTGGCAAATATGTCATTTCATTTTCAGTATCTTTACAGATACGAATTCCCCTTCCTCTCATATAGCAAGGTTTCTTACAGTTCAGACTACACTCTTCTCTCCTACCCATCATACACAGGCCGTCGAAGGTTTGGCGTATACGTCTTCTTTAGGCTGGGGTTCGATTCTTGACGGGGCAGACATTTGTGCGATGAACATTTAAGTTTTCATTTTCGGGGCATGTAATTATTTTATATTCAGCAAACAAGCACACATGATTCCTAATGGTAAGAAACAACAGTCGCCTACAGACACCATAGATTTTATAGGTGCGTCGCTATACTGAGGCTAAGAGTTAGGCCAATCGTGCAAGTCTACCGGCTACCCTACCCTCCGGACCGAAATATGACCATTATGGCGTCAGAAATAGGTAAGGCGGATCCCTACTCGGGTATGTTACTGCACAGCATTCTACCACCTGTGGTCTTGTTGGTACTGACCTATATTTTAACCCGTGCTCGCCTTTTACGTGCTGCCCTTAGCGGACCCGTACCAACACGGGCACCAACCAACCGTCCAAATCTAACCAAATTTTTTTAGTATTTAAGAATTTATATGTCGCCCATTGCTCCCAATTCGACCATAAACAATTTTAATATCTTGTTAGTTGTTGATAATCAAGAACATCATCTTCATTTCTCAAGACCAACTCTTTTTTTAATGATATTGGAAGACAAACAAGCAGACGGATTTCCTGATGGTAAGAAATTCCCGCCGCCTAGAGACACCAAAGGTGGTGCGTTGCCAACCTGAGGCCGGGATGTTAGACCTCGAGCAAAAGTACCGGCTACCTTACCCTCCGAACCGGAACACGTCAACGCCAAGCGCTGACATTTGGCGGCAGAAATAGGTTGGCGGTGGTACAATTCCGGGTGAGTCGCTGCGAAACTCTACCACCTAGTCCGATGTCACGGTTTTAGTGACGGTAAGCCTATGCTTGCCTTTTACGAGCTACCTGGCAGGAAGGCAGATGGTCTATTCTGCAAAGAAGCCCGGATTCTATTCCAAACTTTTTAGTGTGCACTCTTCCTACACATAAACTATTAGTGTGCCAAATTTTAGGCTTCTGCGTCCGCGCAATTTTCGTAGAAAGGGGTCCAAAGTTTTGGCATCACGTATTAATATATAGATTTAAGTATAACATATAGTTTGCTTACTTCGGGTTAGATTAATTTGTGTAATTTGTTTATTTATAGGTAGGTAGGTACCTATTAGTTATTTATTTCATGTAATAAGGCTGCGAAAAATTATTATAAACTATGTAAGTAGTTAGTAGATAAGATTACCTACTTATTCTGTGCACATAGACACCATACATATTGTAGATGCGTCGCTATCCAGTGGCCAGGGTGTTGGGCCTATTTTTTCTTTGGACCAGTCACACAAATTGAATCTAACCCCAAAGTAAGCAAATTATATGCTTGTGTTTTGGATGTTAGTCAACGATTCTAAAACATAGAAATACTTAAATATATACCAGAATAAATTTAATAAACACCCAGATCCGGAAATGCAGATATCTAAATGTTCATCACACAAATGCCTGCCGCCGTCGGAAATTGAACCCGAGCCTCGCGGTTGGTCGATGTAGTTAGCATGTACGCTAGCCACTAGACCAACGGGGCGGTCCAATATAAGTTTACCGACTACGCTACCCTCCGGACCGGAATAAAACATTGTCATTATGACGGCAGGAAATAATATATATAATAAATAATATAATAAACAGCCATATCCGGAAATGCACACATCTAAATGTTCATCACACAAACCCCTACCCCCGTCGGGAAGGGCGCACAGTGCACACTAGCCACTAAACCAATGTATAAAATGTTTTATTGATTTGGATGTAATATTATGTAACATTGTCCCTGAGTTGGTCCGGGCTCCTTTGTAGAATAGAGTATCTGCCTTCATGCCAGGCACCTCGTAAAAGGCGAGCATAGGCTTACCGTCACTAACACCGTGATACCTGACTAGGTGGTAGTTTCGCAGCGACTCGCCCTGATTGGTACCACCGCCTTACCTATTCTTGCTGCCATAACGTCAGTCCTTGCTGTTGACGTGTTCCAGTTCTGAAGATAAGGTAGCTGGTAAACTTAGGCTCGAGGCCTATCATCTCGGCCTAAGATTGACAACGCACCATTATCAACTTTGGTGTATCTGGGCGGCGTGAATTTTTTACCATCAGGAAATTCGCTTTTTTGCCTTCCAATATAATACAAAATTGACAGCACAAAGTATACAAGTAGACATAAAGCCAGTTTTAATGAAGTTCTTACTTGTGATAATTGTGAAGAGGCTTTTAATGAGTTTCATGATACTTTTATATTATTTTATGAATTATGTTTTCCAAAAATTCAAATTAGGGTGTCAAACAAGCCAATAAAAAACAAATGGCTGTCTAAAGGTCTTTTAAAATGTTGTAAAGTAAAACGTCAGTTATATTTAAATTATCGTTATTCCCAATTTAACTAAAAGGGAAATAAGACAACTTTCTTACGCTATAAAAAGGTATTATCTAAATGTATACTAGAATCACAGAAACAGGCATCGTTAAAATATATTGAACAGTCTTCTAATAAATGTAGAGCTTCATGGGATATAATCAAAAGTACATTTCAAAATAAAATATCTAAAGAAGAAATAGAACAAATTAAAATAAATAACTCGGTATACACTGATGCTCAAGTGATTTGTAATCATTTCAACAAGTTCTTTATAAATCAAACTAAATCTTGTTATAAAAATTCTACAAATTTCTCATCATTTGTCTAATCATAGTAAAACTCAAAGAATATAAATACTCTTTAACAAGAGGTAAAACTATGTTTTTGACACCAGTTGATGAGCATGATTTAGTTAAGGTTATACATAATTTGAGAAACACCAGAGCAACTGGCTATGACAATATAAGCACAATAATATTAAAGAATGTTGCCAGTGTGATATCAAAGCCTCTTTGTCATATGATTAATCATTCATTTTTAACCGACTTCAAAAAAAGGAGGAGGTTATCAATTCGTAGCGATATTTTTTTTTTTTATGTATGTTCAGCGATCATTTCTAAACGGCTGGACTAATTTGCAAA
>NJDD01001318.1:213698-226048 GCA_002245505.1 Calephelis nemesis
TGCACACCACAAGTTGGTAGAATATGTTGAAACGCTTAAATAATTTTGTAACATCTTTGTAATAGGTACTCATATTCCGCAAATAAATATTTTTCCTTTTTTTTCTTTTTTCAAAAAATAAAAATAAAAAAATATGTGTCATAAATTGTGTACAATAAAGAATCAAATAAATAAAAAGTAAAATGTTATTCTCTTCTGGCTGACTTTCGCCCTGAGTAACAAATAAAAATGCAGTTTATTGTCCAGTATAATTACTATTTATCGTCGGCGAATACGTATTCAAAACAATTATCAACATCCCACTGAAATAAGAGTGTGTGTGTGATGTGTATTGTGAAAACATATGACGGTCAAAATAATAAAACTCCTACCTACAATATCGTAATAAGATATCGTTCAAAACACAGAGGATGCATTGTGATAACGGCTTATATAGTAGCTGTAAGTATGATTTATATTAGCCAAAACTAATGCTAAGTTATTTTTATATTCTATAAAACAAATACCAATTACGTTATCTTCAAGTTATATGCCCTTAATGTAATAAAAACATAGATAGGAGGTAATAATATTGATATCGCGTTTTTTATGTTAGCCAGTGATTTATTGGATGATGCACTGGAGAACGAGAAGCTGGCCCGGAACGTAATGGAAAGATCAACGAGATCAAGTCTCGAGGCTAGTGTGGATGTGAGTGTTTCTTTTGTTTTGTCAGGATAACAATAAGGAAACGATGGTGACTTACTTTTGATAATTTACTTAGTAATTAGTGAGAAGTTTATTAGTAAAGGTAGGGTTAGTGCCTAGCTGGGAGACCGAGGTGAGTTGTGACAGAGGAGAGTTGTGAAATCGTTGATTTTTTGGACCTATTAACGGATATTAAGCTCGTAATAGTGTACGTTTATCTTCAAGTCTTAAGCTAGCAAACGTGCACTATTGCGAATTGACAACTCACCTCGGTCTCCCTATATCCGGGTGTTGCCCACTTTGGTTAACCGAAATCGGTTGTTAAGTTGTCGGTGAACCGAAGTGGGCAACTTCCGTAATGACTGAGATTGTGATTCATCGATCCATCAGTTGCTTTTGTGACGCAGCAAATTCAAAATATGGAGGTTTTTTTGGTAGGACAGCGAACAAGCAAACAAATCTAAGAGGCACTATAAATGTTATAGGTGCGTCTCTGTCCTGTTGCTGGGAGTAGGTAAGTGTAATGTGTAAGTCTACAGCTAGCCTGCCCTTCGGACAGGAACACAATAGTGCCTAAAACTATCATTATAAGTGTAAGACTAAGTTAGGCAATTGATCCCATCTACACCTGGGTAAGGTGCAGCACAGTATTTTGCCACCAGTGAATTTCATTTAGCTTTTTATTATTGGAAGGCAAGAAGTGGCTGAATTTCCTGATAGTCAACAGGGCCTATAGACAACAGAGATTGTAATGTTGCTTTACTATCTACCTACTTGCTAAATTGTTACGCCTCTTTTCCCTACTATCCTACTCTAACCATAAAACGACAATAACAAGTACTGGTGTAGGTAGATGGAATGGGTTATGACAGCTTGGTATAAACTTGTAAATTAATAATTCGCTAGCACTGGGTTCTAGAGTACAAAACGACACAAATTCGATTCCAATTTCCATTTTGTATGGAATCGACATTCAAGAGTAACCTTACTGAAACGTAATTTAGTATAGAGCTTTAATGTAGGTATTTTATTACTTTACATAACTTGTGATGAAATTTGGCCTACACCCTTTTTCAATCATTAATAACTACGTCTTTAAATCTAAGTAAAACTTTATGCCGTCTTATTTATAAACACGTAGTACTCCAAGGTTCAACCTGGTATTATAGTCTTTATTACAATATGATACAGTCTATAATATTAACTTAATTTTACTCCTACGTTAGTCCACGTTTATTAATAAGCCGGTATAATTTTACAATATATAATAGTACTTATTACGAAAAATAATTCATAACTTTGTCTATATTTAAGACATTATGTAAAGAAACATTAAGTTACATCAGGGCAGTAGAGCAGAGACGTTTCTCAGCCGTAAACGTTTCTTTAGAATTCGTTAGGGAATATTTATTAAAATGGCTTTGACGAGATTTACAAAAAAGACGGACACATCTTAGATTAAATAAAAAATGGAATGATTTAATTCTACAGAAGTCTTAGTCATAGCCTATAGGTGCAAAATAAAAGACTAGTCCAGGCTGATAAAAAATAATTTTAAATGTAAATTATTTACAGATAGCCGAAATAACAGAATCACCTGACACTGAGTATATGAGTACATCTGCTATATTACATTACTGTAAATCAAAGGTAATATTACATTTTAATTATGTGTTAAATATAAAGCTAGGGATAGTAATTATCAAGTTAGGGGTAGTAATTATAAAGTAAGTGATAGTAAATATCAAGTAAGGGACATTAATTATCAAGTTAGGTACCAGTAAATTTAAAGTTACGGTTCTTTAGACCGATTTTATAAGAGTGTAGTTAATAAGTTCTTGTAAACACTAGAATAAATATATTTTTCGATAACCACACCAAGAGCATACGTAATGTATTTGTTATAAGACCATACTGTAACTTTTTAAAGGATAGAAAGGCGAAGAAAACAGGGATTTCCTGATATGAAATAGGCACAAGTCGCATGTAAACCACAATAGTGATATTTGCGAGTTGTCAACTAGAGGGCGAGATAATAAGCATTGTGCTTGATTACATCGTGGAAAACGACAATTTTGGTTACGGCAGTTGGGTCTGGTAGTTGGGCCTCTACCATGACGTCAGTTGGGAAAGAATAGCAGATGAAATATTGACAAAATAGATATTCAAAGTGAATGTGGGTGGATGTAGGTATCCGGTGAGACCTAGACTGACATTCACAATCAAATTGTTTGGCTTTTATTCAGAAGTGGTATTAAGAGTCTCCGAAACCAGCGTGTTTTTATTAAAAGAGTAATGAATGTGGAGGAAGTCAAGCAGTTCTTTCTGCAAGGATCGTAACATCTGTCTCTCGATACTCTTCTTAATGGACTTGGCGTGAACATAGCGCTATGACCTAGGATCCCTTAGTATTAACTTTAAGTACATTATGTATTCCTTACAGATATTGCTTCCATATTTAAAGTTGTTGACCATTATGGGCTTGAGACCTATAGTAGATTCTTCGAATTCTTCGAAATGTGCAATTTGTCTTTCACATTTCCACTCGGCGCTAGTAGCAGTATTGATGTTCATGGGATACACTTTACAGTTTATGGCTTGCTTCAGGTAAGTAGTCATTTTCAGGGTAACTTTGAAAGGACCAGCCAAATTTTAATATAAGGGAGTACAAAATTACTTTTATAAACATTCATTTAAAATAGTCCGCTAAAAAGCTATACTTGTCACGCTATGTCGTACCTCGTACGAGTCCTGACGTCACCAGCCTGCGAGTGTGACTGCGGTCGGTGGGAACTAGTTTTATACTTTATTTACGTTGTAACCATAGATCTTATATTTAGCGTCGGATAAAAATTGTAAATTGCTTTTTTTAATTTTTAGTTTTTTCATTGATCGAAAGTGTTATCTCTTCCGAACCGTTTCTCTAAATTTGGCTGGTTAGATAGGTTAGATGTAACTCTGTATAAACTTATTATTTATACAACTATTATTTATCAACCGACGAAAAAAGAAGGGGGTTCTTAATTCGACCCGTATGTATTTTTTCGTATGTATTCCGATGTTTGTGAACGGATTTTCAAAATTGGTTTTTTAATTGAAAGCCTGAAAACTTCCCTCGGTGGTACCGTTATAATTTGGTCCAAGTTTACATTAGCATTCATGAGAAAACCACATATGTTCCAAATTTGAAGTCGTTTTTTTGCAGTTTTACTGCGTTTAAATTATTATACGTATGTTTTATATTTTATCATAAATAATTGGTAATCCTCACCGACTTTAAAAAGAAGACATCATCAATTCGACTATTATGTTTGTTACTTACGCGAATATTGGCCAACAACGACGAAATCTTTATGGTCCTTTTTTGAGCTTTTGAATATATGCAGATCAAATTTCATTAAAATCGGATCAGCGGCTTAGCCGTGGAAGTGTTAGGTACTGGGATACTTTCGCATTTATAATTAATTTGGAAGTATAGATTGCATTGTATTGTGCCCAAATTACACATAATAGATACAATAAGTATAAATCTTTATATATATAATTATTGTGTTCGTGTGTTTGTCACTGAACTCTTTCTAGACGGCTGGACGGATTTTGATGAAATTTTATGTGTGTGTTCAAGGGTATTTTTCTTTTCTTTCAATTAATAATTTTTGTAATAATAAGTAGGTGTTGATTTTGGAATGTTTTACATTGGATCCAACAGACTGCGCTACTATCGAAGCGTTAATGTCAAGCGATACGAAGTTTGCTGGGTCCGCTAGTATAAAACTTTGTGTGACACTTAACTCAAAATATTTTTTTTCAGACGAGATCGAGGATTCTGTTACAAATTAACGCCACTTCAGCTAGCTTCTGCTTTAGAATACGAAGCGTATAAAAAAGTGTGCTATGGCAATGTTGCCTTAACATATATCGGGCCAAGCATGCTGCATTTCATGGGGTTCCTTTATTCCTTATACCTTTTTCGAATATCTGACAACGAGCAGTTACAAAATTTAATGGAAAGAGTAAGTTTGGATTAAATGATATTTCATATTTCTATTTACTAGTGGTCGCCCGTTATAATTCGACTATAATAAATTTTAATATTTTGTTTAAAAAAACTACTTTGTTTCCAAACTTTTCAGTGCGCCATCTGTGATCTTTTACCGTTATCATCAATATATTTGTTTGTGTGTGTCAAATGCATGGTAGTATGGGTAATATTCTATTTATTTATTTCTTGTACTTTATAAGCATTATTTTTGAAAAATATTGGCTTTCTTCATTTCTCCTACACATAAACTATAAGTGTGCCAAATTTTATGCTCCTGCGTCCGCGCAATTTTCATAAAAAAGGGGTCCAAAGTTTTGGCATCACGTATTAATATATAGATAACATTTATCCTATAGATATATTTTTAGGTATTCCTCCTTTCGTCTTATCCCCCTCAAGGAATGCCTACGACAAAGCCGAAACGATTGTTACGAATGCTATGGTTCTTCATAATTTTGAGTGTTTTATGGATGTGTATTTCGCTGTGCTCAGTGAATTTGATGATGGCAAAAGGAACGATAATATTTCGTTGGATGGAATTAAGGTAAGAATAAGTTTTTTTTATAGGAAGGCAAACAAGCAGACGGATTTCCTGATGGTAAGAAATTCACGCCGCCTAGAGACACCAAAGGTGGTAATGGTGCGTTGCCAACCTGAGACCGGGATGTTAGGCCTCGAGCAAAAGTAAGTTTACCGGCTACCTTAACCTCCAAACCGGAATACGTCATGACGTTATGGCGGCAGGAATAGGTAAGGCGGTGGTACCAATCCGGATGAGTCGCTGTGAAACTCTACCGCCTAGTCAGATGTCACGGTGTTAGTGATGGTAAGCCTATGCTCGCCTTTTACGAGGTGCCTGGCAGGAAGGCAGATGGTCTATTTTGCAAAGGAGCCCGGATTGGTACCACCTCCTTCCTATTCTTGCCGCCATAAAATCAGCGCTTGCCGTTGACGTGTTCCGGTTCGGAGGATAAGGTAGCCAGTAAACTTACTTTTTCTCGAGGTCTAACGACCCGGCCTTACACTGGCAACGCACCATTGCCACCTTTAGTGTCTCTAGGCGGCGTGAATTTCTTACCATCAGGAAAACCGTCTGCTTGTTTGCCTTCTAAGTTAGAAGTTCTAATATCATAAAAAACACAAATTGGTATATAAATAGGGTTCTGGTCAAATATGACCATAATACAATTTGTGTGACTTATCCAGGGATATTTATTTATTTACTTACATAACTTTAAAAGGTTAATATATAATACGAATTTTATATATCAGTCCAGGGGCCTTATACGCTTATGACAGTATTATTTAATATTTCTATCTTGCTAAATATCCGCCTTTATAAGCAACTTTATGGTGCACCTGTTTCATAAGGTTGTCTTTCTCCGATGAAAATTATTATTAGTATCATAGCAATAATACTGTTTTATGAGCTTATGGTAACCCTCCAGAATCCAGAAATAAATCCAACATGTTTTTATAATTTTTTTTTTAGCTCTCCTCAAGTGATATTGGGACTTAAAATGTCTCTTATAATTTGTACACTCATTCATGACATGGTGCAAGCAACAGTAATTACTAGTTATTGTCTGCAAGCGCAGCTACTGCAAGCACATCTTATGTTCCTGAGAGAGCGACTTTTGAATAGAACTATTTCGCCTCTGAGTTGGATGAGAGTAAGGTTTTTTTTTATTTTAAGCTACACCGATGATGGGACCTCGTTGTTTCCTACTTACTACTTAAATTTATAATTATTACTCTTGTACACTGTTCGTTGTCTTTTTTTAAATTTTATCGACGTATGAAAGAAGTTTGCCGTTACATTTCTCTGTTATGCTTATTTGTTACTTCCACAAAAAAAAAACACTGTATGTTATACACTGTATACTACACAAGCAGTTAAACAACTGAAAAACATACGTAACCATAATCTAATATTGTTATAATTTAATTTTACAGGAAATAGCGGAATTTCGTAAACTATTAATATACCTTAACAATGAGTTAGCGCCAGCTGTTTGTTTGTTCACGATTGTGAATGTATCCTGGGCGATATCCGGAATAATGTGGCTGTTAAATCTAGACAAAGTAGACACCAAAACAGAACCAATAATGTGTTTGAGTGTACTCAATATACTTCTGTGGATTTCTGCTGTCCTGGTGCCTTTTGTGCAGGTAAGCTACCGTCACTAACACCGTGACATCCCACTAGGTGGTAGAGTTTGGCAGCGACTCGCCCGGATTGGTACCACCGCCTTACCTATTCCTGCCGCCATAACGTCCAATGCTTGCCGTTGACGTGTTCCGGATCGGAAGGTAAGGTAGCCGGTGAACTTACTTTTGCTCGAGGCCTAACATCCCGGCCTCAGGTTGGCAACGCACTCATGGTAAGGGCTCTGGACTAGATTTTGCACTGCACTTCCTTATTATATTCAAATGTATTGTATTAAATAAAGCAATACTAGTGAACATTTTGAAGCACCTTTGGTGTCTCTAGACGGCGTGAATGTCTTACCATCAGGAAATCCGTCTGCTTGTTTGCCTTCCATTATCATAAAAAACATACAATTTTAAAAAGCCACTTCCAGACAGTAAATTCGGCGTATATTATTAGATTTTAGCGTTATGATTTTAGCAATCTATTTGCCTGGATCTGGAAGTTGGTTCATTCTTTATAAACAGTCTTTAAAAAAGAAAGAGGCTCTCAATTCGGCTGTACGATTTTTATGTTTGTTACGTGATTACTTGAACAAAAGTTATTCGATAGTGATGGTTATTTTGAAAAAGATACAGCAGTCCCATAATTCCAAAAGTCCTATAATTCCAAAAGTCCCATAATTCCAAAAGTCCCTGAGTAGTCCTTTAATTATTTTATGATGATTTGACTAGTGGTTTTTGATGAAACTTATGCATTATTGTACATCTCAAAAACTAGTAGGACGTTGATAAAATGTATGTGGGACCATTTCGGAATCATGATACATCCTTCGAGAAAAGAATAATTAAATCACGACGAGGTTAGTCAAATAGTTACAGTACCTACTATGAATGTTCTATGAAATATCTGAGCTCTTACCATGAGTTTACGGTTTATCAAGTTTACTATACTCGCTACTGTCTCTGTATTATTATTTGTATGAAAACTGAACAGCGCCCATGTTGGTAAGTAAGGGAAATACATTTTTAAACCAAGTGTCATACATTTTGAAACGTAACTCATTGAACGTAATCTATCATAACAAAAGGCTCCGAGTCTTCGTTCGGTGAGTTACGTGTCAAAATCTATGACATTTTTGGCCTAAAAATGTGTTTCTCTTAGTGACCAATAGAGGCGCTGTTCAAAGTTTTAATACGTAGCGAGTATCGTAAACTTGACACGCCGTAAACTCATGGTAAGGGTTCTGGAGTAGATTTGTGCACTGCACTTCTTTATTATATTCAAATGTATTGTACTAAATAAAGCAATACTAGTGAACATTTTCATCTAAACTATAAGTTATAGGGTGGCCATATCTTAGTAAAAAAAGGTGTGCGTGCGATTCACACACAATAGAAGTGAAACTTCAGTAAATCGACAAAAGAATGAGATGAATATATGTATATTTGTGTCTCTTACCTGCAAAAGAATGAGATGAATATCCTACACATTTTTGTATTTGTGTCTCTTACCTGTCATTTTTTCCGTTGCATCCGGTTTGAAATCACGATTCTAAAGAAGTTTCACTTCAAAAATAACCAATGTTATATTTTTAGGCATCTCGCCTAACAAAGGAGTGTCGACGGACCCAGACGGTGGGGCACGAGTTGTGCGCGCGCCCGTTCCTGCACCAGGACACGTCCCAGGAAGAGATCAGCACCGTACTGGCCTACTCCGCCTCCCTCAACCTAAGGGCAAAACTCTTCCATTACCCCGTCGCCGGCAAATACATCTGTCTACTCTTCACCCTCGCCACTGTCATATTATTCACCCTCGGAATGTGTCACTATTTACAATAATTTAATTATTAATTTAATTTAAAATTATTTAATATAATAAAAATACGATTTGATTGAATATGATTTTATTTTAAAATTATAATAATACACTTGGCACGATAAAACATCAAACAAATGTTTTACATATATATTTTGGTATAAATATCCTTTGTGGTATAACAACATTTTTTTATATATTAATATATGGCACCGAAACTGCATATGGTCAAAGATTCGAACCTAAGTTGACCTAGCTCATAATAGGACTAAACCTATTTTACATGACTAGCAAATTAGAAATGTATTAAAAATGGGTTGGCTAAAAATCGTGGACCAACAATTTTTTTTCATCAAATGTTGCAATGTTAAGATAACAAGAGGTCTGGGTGTTTATTAAATATGTTCTGTTATCTATTTAAGTATTTCTACGTATTAGAATCGTTGACTAACACCCATAACACAAGCATATAATTTGCTTACTTTGGGGTTAGATTCAATTCGTGTATCTTGTCCAGGGATATTTATTATTCATTATTATTTTTTATCTGGGTTGCCATGTATAAAAAGATATGTCAATGCCAGTTAATTTCTCGAGATTGGATAACAATGAAAAACAATCCAATATATGCGCAGTTTTATTGCAAATACGTTGATATAGGGTGGAATGATGAAAACATGATTGTTAAAAATAATTAAAATAATGTTTTCCAGAATTTTTGAGAAAATCCATTTTTAATATGATTTTCAATTAACTGAATTTATAATAAAATATGTTTCATTCTATTATCAGCTCGGTGTAGGTGGATCTAGGTTCTAATCTTCTACTAATAGGTATTTTAAGAATCTTGATTTGAATATATTTTGGCATTATGAGTGGCATTAGGATTTATAAATTGTGTATTAATACAAAAAAATGCTCAGTAAATATTTAACTCAAGTTTTGATAGTTACAGAAAATATAACATGTTCCACAGATAAAATTACATTCACAATACAAAAATCACAATAGAAAAAAAATTGACACTTACACTGCATTTAAAGCGTCCAAATTTTAACCAGTTTTTTTGACACTGATTACAAAATATTTTTTTAAATAATAACAACAACTAAAAATGTAAAATTGTAACTGTGGCTAAGATAAATATTTTCTACAAAGTTTATACAATACAGTGTTTTTAAGATAAATAATAATTATGTAGGCGACATCTGTCGAGACACTTCTTGATAAAGTATAGGGATGGGCCCTATTTTTTAATACAAAATATACAAATACAAACTTACACTTAGTTTACATGGGCTTGAAATAAATAATCACAAAAAATCTCCACCTATCATATTAACATTGATAGTAATTGTGCTAGTACAAATAAGACTAAATTTAACTATATTTCGTTCGAATTTAGGCTAAACATTTTATTTTTTAACTGCTTACTATAACTGCCAGCACAACGCCAGTGATCTCCCTGTTATGTTTCGGTTTTTAAAATAAGATAGTAAACTTTTTAACTTAATTAACATGGACTACTACAAGGTTGAACCTGGTATTATTATCTGTATGCTTTAATACATTGTGATACAGACTTTAATATCAACTTGACTCTAACTTTAGTCTATGTTTATTAAAAGGAAAGAAGTTTATCACTTCAGATTTATGCTAACAATGCACTAATGCTACTGAACCGACGACACACACACATTCATACAAAATTCTTTGTGTCTCATCCGTGTAAGTTGCGGATGCAGCATCTTCTAGTGGAGAAACATCAGGACGTGATTGTATGTGTATTCCGCTGTCCTCCTTTCAGTGGCGTGCCAGCAGTTGTTTGTATGTTTAATGTGGCTTTGGTCACGTTGAACAGCTACCTTTCATATCGTGTAGGTGACACATATATATTTTACTAACAGGAAGTTCAAATCTGCTGGCTCGCCTTAGCTATTTCATTTTAAATTCTTTTTGGCGTATCCTTAAAATATATCTTACGTTACAGAAGCGCCACCATTATTGGACGCGTTTTGACACTTGATATTTAACTGATACCGTCCCTGTGCGTAAAAAAGACGCTATGTAATTTATTTAAATTTTTAATATTTGACACCGTCAATCATTTTGTTATAAATATTATAAAAACTGTTCAATTGATACATTTCAAAATGTAGTTAAATAGGAAACACTTCTAAACACGTCTAAAATTTGATTCTCAACCAATAATATGCTGCAAAGTCATCCACGTGCAGCAAGCTATTGGTTGGATGTCAATATTAGAGTGTTTAGTTAAACAGCTATCTAAATTTTTTTTAATTGAAATTTTCTTGCATCTGATCAGCATATCGATGAAACGAAAAAACAACTTTTAAGAGACAGAGATATAAATTCATTAGATTTAGTATGGGAAAAAATGAGATAATGCTTTTTTTATAGTGTTAAGTACATGAAAAAATTTAATTATAATGAAAATTTTATGGTAAGGCGGTACGTGTAACAATATTAATATATATTAAAACTTAGAATAAAACACATAGCGGCTTTTGCACGTGCAAGAACGATATATAGCAATGGTTCGGCTTAACTTAGCTCCCCATATACGTAACAACAAGTTTACTTATACAATAAACATAGAAGTGATCAATTTTCGATAGTCAAACGGTAAACGTACACATACAGTTAAGGAAGCGACCATTAATTACGTGAGGAATTAGTCAAGGCAAGTATTGGTTTAGAAAAGTTTATGATTACAACTATGCAAAAAAAAGAAAATTATTGTAGGTGTTCGTGGCTATCATGTGAAGCAAAATAAGTATAATAGTTAGATAAAAAAAATAAGAATAGTATTTATTAGATTTTACATATTTTAATCGTGTTTAGTACTAAGTTATTATATTCACTGCCAAACATTTAAACACTTCTCGTTCGAACCAAATCTCACTTTGGAGAGAAAAGATAATTTATCTACAAGTAATAGATTAAATTTACGAGTATTTTACTAAAACATGGCCAAATAATGCTCTTGAAACGTATGTTGGACGACATTTTACGAACACCGCACAGTTTGTTCTTTTAAAATAAAAAATAATAAATGTAAATGCGTTGTCTCACTACATTTACACATTGTAAAAGATTCGGGTATGGGCGAGAGCATTGTGCCAAATCCCATAAATTCTCACTAGAGTCCTCATATATTTTCACCATACCATAAATTCTCACTAGCGGGAGAGGGTCGAAAAAACACAAAAAAATGCCTCACGTAATGAGTGGACGCTCCCTAACCGTATACCAACATATAACTTAACTACTAATAATTCTCTAACACACACCAATATTCAATATACCAACAAACATATATTATGATAAAAAATAGACTACTTGTTATCACTAAAGTAATTGTCATGCGGTTTGCGTACCTAAACATACTTTTGAATTATAGTTTTATTTAAAACTAGTAGTCGCCCGTTGAATTCTTCAATTCTTAACACCAACCACTTTGTTTCCAAACTTTTTAGTGCGCCATCTGTGACCTTTTATCGTTATCATCAATATATTTGCTTGTGTATGTCAAATGCATGGTAGTGTGGGTAATGTTTTATTTATTGATTTAATGCACTTTATAAGCATTATTATTGAAAAATAACAGCGTTCTGCACTTATCCTACA
>NJDD01001318.1:251813-262096 GCA_002245505.1 Calephelis nemesis
TGTAACGCTCCTAAAAAAACACTGTATGGTGTCGCCGAAATTTCCATAGTAATATGCGTTTCGCACGCCGATATATCTTCAAGCACGCTCACAGTGAGACCGCAGATCAAGCTGTGAGAGTGAGAGTGACATAATTGCATCTCGCACAACGAACGATACATAGATTTTACATACATACATACATATCTTCACGCCAAGTCCCTTCCGAAGTAGGCAAAGAGTATCGAGTGCCAGACCTTACGATCCTGACAAACCTGTCTTGCCTCCTTCACATTTGTTACCCTTTTCAACGCCGGAGACTCTTGACACCACCCTCGGATAAAATCCGATTGATCTGATCGTGAAATGTCAGCCTTGGTCTCCCCGGGTACCTACATCCACCACATCATTCCACATGTCCGAACCAGCGGAGTTTAATTTACATAGCTTTTTTTAAGCGAAACTTGTTTTCTCGTACAATCCACGAAATATTATATAAGTTTCACTTCCTACATGTGCACATAAATACACAAGTGCATTTTTTATTAACATAATTTATTATTAACGCACTTTATCATCCAATAACATCTTACCTTCCACCGTATAACTGAACACCATAGCTTGCAAACACGAACATCAACAGTATCAGGAGCGTAGATACCTAAAAAAAAATATTTAATTATTGCTTATATACCATAGATGTTATTGCTACTACACTATCTTAAGACCGAGATTTTAGACTCCGTGTGTGAGTCCATCGCCTACCCTATCCTCAAGGCTGAAACACAACAATGGCGAACACCGACACCGTGGCACCAAGAATAGGCAATGCGTTAGTACCAAACTGTTAGTACAAAACCTCTTATTAAATCCAAAGACACCTAACATACAAACTCCGCCCCCCAGCCCCGCTGTACCCCGCGCGGGGAGGCGGTGCGCATCCTCGTAGGTGTAGGTATTTTACATGATACCGTGAATGTCTCATTTAGAGTTCTGCTTCGTAGAAATTAATAAACGCAATACCTTTTTATGTTTCTCTTTTTACTGCATAAACTTTTTGTTACTGCTTTTGTGTCCATTTAAGAAAAGAAAAAGAAAAAAAAGGTGTGTGTGCGATTCACACACGATAGAAGTGAAACTTCAGTAAATCGACAAAAGAATGAGATGAATATATATTTGTGTCTCTTACCTGCAAAGGAATGAGATGAATATATATTTGTGTCTCTTACCTGCAAAAGAATGAGATGAATATATATTTGTGTCTCTTACCTGCAAAAGAATGAGATGAATACATACTTGTGTCTCTTACCTGTCGTTTTTCCGTTGCACCCGTTTTGAAATCAAAACGATTTTAAAAAAGTTTCACTTCAAAAATATTTGCGGAATATGAGTGTTACAAAGATGTTACAAAATTATTAAGACGTTCCAATATATTCTACCAGCTTATGGTGTGCCAGAGCCAGTGATCTTGATCAAACTGGTCACAACCGCGTAAAAACCACAGCTGCAAAATTCCGCTTTTTCACTTCCGCCCAACGCGATGGCGAGAGTAGCCGTCGGATAATCGCCTAAGAAACACACACTCGAATCGATAAGCTCCTCCCCTTTAGAGTGAACTAAAATAGAACTCACAAGCAGTATCTCCTTGAACCCTCTACAGAGCTCGTAGACGACCTTGCGCATGTGCGGCACGAGCGTGAAGATACGGAGCGGGCGCACGCAGCGGAGGATCATCAGCAGCTGGGCTCCCGACCCTGGTGGGACACGGCTCGGCATCCAGCACAGGAATGTCAGCGATACCTACAACACGTACCCCCCTTTTACGGTCCGTACTTACTCACGTATTATACATATTATAATTATTCTTACATGTTACTAGCCGTTGCCCGTCGTAATTAATGTTCCCAAAGGTTTTTTTTCTGAATAAAAACTATTCTATGTGTTAAACAAGTTACCCTCTATGTGTGTGCCAAATTTCAGGAAAATCGGCCAAAATTCATGAAGGAGTAACAAACAAACATACAAACTTTCGCATTTATAATATTAATAGGATGACGATAGTTAGCAGGCTGGATAGGGATAAAGGCTACGTTTAACAAACAGAAAACATGTAATTGCATTGTATTTATTGATATTAAACGCCATCTTCTTTTCTCAAGACCAACTAATTTGTTTCCAAACTTTTTAGTGCGCCATCTGTGATCTTTTGTCGTTATCATCAATATATTTGTTTGTGTGTGTCAAATGCATGGTAGTGTGGGTAAGGTTTTATCTATTGATTTAATGTACTTTATAAGCATTATTTTTGAAAAATATTATCGTTCTGCACTTCTCCTACACATAAACTGTAAGTGTGCCAAATTTTATACTCCTCCGTCGGAGCAATTTTCGTAAAAGGGGTCCAAAGTTTTGACATCACGTAATAATATATAGATATACGTTACATTAGTTCAAGAACTTAGTAATTAAGGTCAGCAAAAAAGAATACATACCTCTTGCCATTTCGTTTTTCGATGCCTCATTTATTTTTTGCTAAAAATCTTTTTATTCCAGCATTGAAAGGCATCTATAATAATCTTTATAAACCAGTTAAAATATTATGTCTGCTCAAGTATTTACTAAATACTGATTTATTTAAATTGTTAAAATTATTTTATATGACTTACAAATTAACTCATTTTAATTTTCTTGTGACAAGAAATAGATATCATTTATAGACATCTAGGTAGCGTATATTGAGAACATAAGTAGCGTGAACATATGTATCATACTGAAAATAATCAATTTCATAATTTGAAGCAAGAAAAAACACTTACGATATAAATAAAAACATCCAAAACTGCGGCGGCATCTTTGAGATACGCTTTCGGGGTGAAGAATAAACCATCGGCCAATATTTTCAACACTAATTCAAGGCTCATAAAAATAACGAAACCATACTCTGCTATCTGCAATAAAAAATATTGACTTCAGATACACGAAACACACAAAGAGCCTAAAATAATTTTCAACTACAAAAATATATTTATAAAAACTTTTACTTAATACATCAAGCTTTTTTGAGATTTTGCATTAAGTGCGAAAACCGTAATGTAGGGAATCCATCTAATCAAATTATGTGATAATCGGGCCAGCCGTTCTAGAGTCAGAAATATCACAATTATCTATGAGTATAAAGGAGTATGAGCGAGATACGCTCCCTCACTTCCCTGCACATTTCCCTGCCGATACCTTGAAATGAGTTCTGCAGAACGTTATGTTACCTAATTCGAAGGCGTATTTTAAGTTTTGCTTGAACTGTACTGATGAATTCTTAACAATTTTCAAAAAATGAACTTTTAGTTTGTCTACATTTTATTATTACTGTTAGTTCATAATAATTGAATAAGCACCGGGAGAGTTTTGGCGCCATCGAGAGAAAAGTAAGTACCACAATCCAAGCAAATAAATGTATTTATTATTATTATTATAAAGATAGTCGAAGTTTTTTTATAATTATTGAATTTCGTGTTAATATTGAGTGAAATTAGTTAATTTTGGTGGCATTTTGTACAATTTTGTTCAGTGAAAGGGCACAAATGAAATAATCATGAAGAAATAAGCGTATCGTGTATTTCGCTGCTTCGTGTCGTGTAAGGCCACTGCTTTACCCAAGAGCCTGACATGACTTAATGACGACTTATGACTGATGACTAATTATAATTTATTAAAATTTATATAATTTTTGATGCAAATTTCTGCTTGACTAATGCAAAATACTAACATGAAGGCCAAAAAACTAAGAAAGAAAAAAAATCACCTGCAATACGAAATTCTCCATCACTCTATACGTCGGCGTTTCGAACATCATCGACAAGCACGATAAAGTGGTCACCATAATCATCACCCAGTCCAAATATGTCACCAACCCTAGGAAATTGCTGCGAGAAAGGATTGATAAAAATTAACTTATGTTTTAAACATATTGCTATAGTCAATTTTATACAGTACACATAAAAGTTTTAAAATTGTATGACATCGTCGAGATATAAAAACCGCATCGTTTACTTATCTAGGAAATGGGCTATTCCCGCCATCAATAAAATAGGAAAGCCGGTACCCTTGCACATGTCCCATAAAAATGAAGATGTAAGATAGCGACGCACCAGTAACACCGATTGTGTTTATAGGTATGTATTCTCAGGTAAACTGCCTGCTTGTTCGTTATCTTAAAACATTAAAAAACATTTAAAAAAAATAAGTTTTTTTGTAAATGTTTTTTTAATACGTGATCCTCAAATATAGTCCAGTCTGCCTTTTATTTTTTGAAGACCAAAGTTCAAAAAATATTTTAATACACTTACAAGTTAAAACTGTTATAATACTGGCTGTGCTTCGTCCGCGTAGAACTTAACAAAAAAAAGTTAATTCATTTTTGTAATTAGAATTTTTCTTAAAGAAGCATAGCCTAAGTTTCACCTGCATCAGCTACATGCCAGTTACTGTCCCGTCAACATCAGCTCAGCCGTTTCAGAGATTAGCCCGAACAGACAGACAGAGGCAGACAAAAATGGTAAAAAAACATTTCGTTAAATGTGCCGTATCTATAATATACATTAATATGCGTGTAGTGAACTTTAATATTACAAGCAGGCTACTATTTTATAATAATATATTTGTATAGATTATTATCGATACCTATAATCAACAATATTTTACATATTACTTCAAATTATCTTTTTTTAAATTAGCATACTAAGTACTTACTGAAAACTTTTGTAGTTTACTTTTCTTTCGCTGCCGGTTAGAGGATCTCTTAAGCTAGAGTCATATCTGGCATCGACTATTGCTCGACATATTTTGCGAAAACGGGACTCTCTGGGTACAATTAAAAGAGGCGTGTCGAATAAGGGATGGTTCTCTCGCAAATCTTCTTCACGCTGAGTTCTGAAAGTAAAACGTGTAATATTCGTATTCTTAAAAATAAAAACAAAAATATTTTAACACTCGTATCCCCGAAGAGGCAAAAGTACAATTAAAACACCCTTGGCTAACCAAAGACCCTTGAGTCACACAATATGATAGGTGGCAAACCTATCGCCACCCGGGCACATATCCAATCACAGGCAACGTTGTTAACAGACTCTTAAAAAAGGAAGGTTCTCAACTCGACTGTTTTTTAGTGTTTGTTACGCGATTACTCAACCTAAAGCAAACAAAAAGTTTGAAAACCAAACAAAATCGATTTTGATGGTTCTTCTTTAGAAATTCTTCTAAGGTTTTTTTTTTAGAAATCGCCTCTGTAGTCTAGAGGTTCGGGTGTTGGACTTGACTGCATGAGATCCCAGGTTCGAATCCCGTGACGGGTAACAAAAAAAACTTGGTTTTCCAATTTTCTATGTAATAAAAAAATGTTGGCCGGGATTGGAAATGTGCCCGGTTGGCGATAGGCTTGCCACCTATCACACTGTGGGACTTAGTGTTTTCAGGTCATCGTGGGTGCCCTCGTTGAACCTCTGCCTACCTCTTCGGGGATATTCGCGTGAAGATACTTTTTTTTAGAAAAAATATCATTTTAATATTGTTATGATCCGACTATTTTTTGAATTATACTTAATAGTGAATAAATTTTTCGTTTATGTTAACGAAGCAATAAGCGTAAGCGAATAATTAATGAATTGTTAAGAGTAACTTTAGTAATTACAAGTAGGAGTAGGAGTGTATAGTGTAGTGAGTAGTGTAGTGTGTAGTATCGAGTGTAGTATACTATACTACATTACAAATAGTGCAGGGTTTCTCAAAATATGGGTCGCAAAAAAATTATGAGTGGGCCCCTGTACAAATATCTTATCGATAACGCACCACACGACCGACAATTTAATTCTAATATTGATGTAGTTATTTAATTAAGATTTAATTAAATAAATAAATTATTAAAAATATAAAAATATGTGATCAACTTTAGTCTTTTATTCATATTGGTAACAATTAAATGTCTTACAAGTGGGTCTCGAGATTGGGAACTTTTTTAAATAAGTCGTAGTGTAAACAACTTTGGGAACCACTGGTGTAGTGTATTGTGTAGTATAGTGTGTAGTGTAGTGAGTAGAGTGTAGTGTGTAGTACCTGCGCATCTCAGCCTGCTGGCGCTTGGCCTGCAGCAGCCGTATGTCGGGGTAGGGCGGGCGGGAGCGGGCGGCGGGCACGAGACGGGCGCCCCCCCCGATGTCCCCCACGTCCCCGTTCTCCACGAGGTGCTCGTACGTCTGCTTCAGCTTCAGCGACCCGCTGCGGACCGACCGCCGGATCGAACGGGAACCGAACCTTACACAACACCAAACTTTGTCTTAGCTTTTACCCTTCTTATAAATGGCGCTTGGTGCAATTCCATTTTAGACACAATTTATTTATATACCGCCTCCTCTTTGGCCGAGTGGCTAGCGTACACGCCTAACTACATCGATGTTCCCGACGGGGGCAAGCATTTGTGTGATGAACATTTAGATGTCTGCATTTCCGGGGCTGGGTGTTTATTAAATTTAGTCTGGTATCTATTTAAGTACTTCTATGTATTAGTATCGTTGACTAACACCCATAACACAAGCATATAATTTAATTACTTTGGGGTTAGATTCTATTTGTGTAATTTGTCCAGGGATATCTGTTTATTATCTTTTATCCAACTAGTGCTACCCTATTAACATCATCGGGACTATAACAATCTGTTATACCTCCCTCTCCCTCACTCATTCTCTCTCTCTCTCTCTCTCTCTCTCTCTCTCTCTCTCTCTCTCTCTCTCTCTCTCGTATTTGTCGAACACTCTTTCTTGAAGTTCTATGTCTATACTCTGCTCTATACCATACTGTAACTTACTATGACAATTAAAAGTTTAGTTTGAAATAAAAACGACAAAATATACAAAGGAATTGTATCATAGAAAAACAAAACACAATTTTTTCTAGTGTATGATGCACAGAACATCTCCATTCAATACAATATGATTTTCATTAAATAATTGTTTACTATGAATCTCTAGTTTCAAAAAACTTTTTTTTTGTCAATACTTGTACTTGAAATATTATATTTGATGCTTTTTTATAAGTTTTTTTCTATTTTTACAGATTATAAAAGTCATTATTATCATATAAATTAGTATATCCTCTAGAGACCGGAGGTTTTTTTTAAAAAAAAACATAATTTCATATTGTATATAAGTTTATGAAGTGGCATGGAGACTAAGAAAACTTTTTGTCTATGTACTTATACGAGTACATCGGGACTATGTCCTCACCCAAAATTGCGTGACAAAATTCAAATTCGCTGAAAATAAAGAGAACGGGTTTTATAAAAAAATAAATAAATACATATAATATTTACTTTTTTTGATCAACTCGTAGCTGTTTAGCGCTGGATATAGTTCCTTGTGATTTCAGTCCCGACTTGCCACCCGTTGCCAACATTGCTGAATCGCCAAGAACCAAACGTCGATGGTTATGTGAATCGCTGTAAATAATAACTAATTAATCATCAAGCAAAATAAAAATAAAAAAAACATAATACTTTTAAGGCACTACCTTAGATATAACTCAGGTGTGTACATGTTTCAATCTGAAAGAAATGAACAAAATAAAATAAATAAAAGCAAAAAAAAGAAAACAAATGATAACACATATTGAGACAAAAAAAAACTTTTTTTAATTTTGCAAATTAAGAATATAACCAAATTCTAATCTAAAACATATTTTTATATTAATATAAAACATTCTGTGTAACTACGAGTAAGCTTTTTCAATAACAATGCTTATAAAGTACATTAAATCAATAAATAAAACATTACCCACACTACTATGCATTTGACACACACAAACAAATATATTGATGATAACTATAAAAGATCTCAGATGGCGCAAAAAAAACTTTGGAAACAAAGTTGTTCGTCTTTAGAAATGAAGATGGCGTTCTTATCAACAAGATATAAGAATTTATCATGGTCGAATTTCGATCAACGGGCGACCACTTGTTGTATCAATAGTGGCAAATGCTAACGCCAATGGCAGACCTGACGATGGCAGCGACGACGTGCCGGCGGAGCGCGGAGACGGGCCGCTGGGCGGGGGGCGCGACGGTGAGGGTGCGCACGAGACACCGCTTGCGGTAGGGGAACGCGATCTTGTCCACCCCGATGTACTCGAACGCGCGCCGCGACACCTCCTCCACCCCGCGCGCCTCCTCTTCCCCCTCCACCTCGCACACGAACTGACGCATGAACGACTCGCGCACCTACAACCGTTCACACTATTATTCAACTTATCGTCCCGCTAATGAAATAATCCAGGCATTTAAAATATTAAAATGGCAGAAAGTGAAAAAAAAAACAAAATTGAATTATTTAACCGACGTTTAAAAAGAGGAGATTTTCAATTCGACGTTATGTTTTTTTGAAGTGAAAACTTTAGCGACGTTGCGCACTTTTTTTGGAATGGGTAAAAACTTCTAAAATCTCGTCAAGACACGTGACCTGATCGAAAATTCGTAAAACGGCGCAGGCCGCTTACACGAATGTTCGTGTTGTCATGTTTGTGTACGATAGCGCAATAAATGAATATTGTATTCTACCACATAATTGATAGCACTTTCATACTAATAATTAAAGCAATTCGTGCAAAATTATTCCCTTACAATTCTAAAATATCAAAAATGCCGATTTGTTTGCCGATGCGTTCCGTTCTGCCGGCACTCCTGGAGTGCAACCCATTTTTTTTTAATTTTAACCGACTCGTTAAAGATGAGATAGTAAACTTGACTTCGTAATTTTTGTATGTATGATACAAACCCATAACAAACTTAATCCGCTCGGTCAATGGCAAACCGATTTCGATGATTCTTTTTTAGAAATGGCAAATTTATTATATCATGATCAAAGAAGTTGTTTTTGAATTATACTTAATAATACATAGATAATAATTTACTTAGAATGTATGTGTAGGACTCGATCCAAGAAAATCGCTATCTTTCGAAAAAATATTTATCAAATCGAGATGTGGTAATAAAATAATTGAAGTCGGGTTTTTGCAGTTTTACTGTGAATAAATTATTTATTAACTGAGATAGTTTTAGTATTCAAACTAAAAAGGTATCTTCACGCCCATATCCCCGAAGAGCTAGGCAGAGGCACAACCAGGGCACCCACGACTAGCCGAAGATACTAAGTCCCATAATGTGATAGGTGGCAAGCCTATCGCCAACCGATCACGTTTCCAATCCCGACCAACATTTTTTTTATTAGAAAATTGGAAAAATCCAATTTTGTTTTTGTTGGCAGACCCGGGATTCGAACCCGAAACCTCATGCAGTCAAGTCCAACACCCGGACCGCTCGACCACAGAGGCGATCACACTAATTCTACATAAATGCTAAAGTATGTTTCTTAATGTAAGGGCTTCTTTCTTAAAGTATGCTTCATTCTTAAAGTATGTTTACGAATGTGAAGGAAACTAGACAGGTTTGTCAGGATCGTGAGGTCTGGCACTCGATACTCTCTGCCTACCCCGTAACGGACTTGGAGTAAAGATTTGTATGTATGTGTATGTTTCTTAAATTGTCCCCATTTCATGTCGCAACAGAACCATGATGTAAACAAAGTTTTGTATGAAAATAGAAGGTTGAAGAGGCTACTTTTTACTCGGTGACCTATTTCAAACAGAATGCGGAATTGATAAATAACTGATATATAATCTGACTTGGTTAAAGTTCAACATTTTTTTTTAATATTTTTATTTTTATAAAATTACTTCAATTACTAAGGCAATCCTTAAAGTAATTTTATTCCATTAGATATTTTTTGTCATCAAATGACACATAAAATATCTAAGGGGGCGTCCATAAATTACGTGAGGTGTTTTTTTTTTTATTTTCTGCCCCTCTCCCGCTCCCTGGTGAGATGTCGTGAGATTTTATTCAACCACCTCCCCCATCCCCCAAGCTCACGTGAGATTTTTCAAAATGTGGATTCTGAAGTTGAGTGAAAACAAAGGACCGACTTTAGTGTAAATTCAGATTAAATTAAGATATTTGATATAAAACAAATGTGGTGGATTGACAGTCACTAGATGTTAACGTCGAAGTACGAATGAAATTATTTTCTTTCGAACGAATTAGTTAATGATCCTGATCGTATTAATGTTACACTTAAGATTATATCTTAAAAATGTACAATCTGGATTAAATGGACCAAAATAGTATATTTTGTGTATCAATAAAAAAAATTGCGTGATATTTGTCGAGACCCCCTCTCTCTCCAACGTAAGATTATGTAAGATTTGGC
>NJDD01001318.1:262107-288141 GCA_002245505.1 Calephelis nemesis
CCCCCCCCCCCCCCTAAAACATCTCATGTAATATATGGACGCCCCCTAATGGAATAAAATTAGTCTTAATGCCCCTTAGGTGAAATATTGATTTTTATTCACCTTTGACACATTTTAAAGCGAGATGTGAAGACTAAGGAAGCAAATGGGGTTTCTTTTCATGTCAAAGACATGTACTGTGAACATTTCATTACTAAATAGTATAAAACAAAACTGCTCTCCGCAGTGTGTCCCTGTGTATACTTAAATCTTTAAGCAACGAATTATATTACAGTTTAATAGATATAGTGATTCAAGAAAAAGGTTTATATGTCCAATAACTGGGATGCGCTGCTGGTTATAAAATGGCTAAGTGGGGTTATTTAGAGATTTCAAATTTAATGTTTTTTTCCCAAAGTTTAGGTTTACATACCTTTGGCAAATTGAAATCGCCTGGCACCTTATGTAACTTAGTCATTTGAGGACTGTCAGGAAATTTTTCGAATATACGAAGGCGAAACGGCAGACTTTCCTTTATTTCTGCACTCTGCTGTCGGTACCTCAGTTGTTTTAACTTTTTTATATCTTCATCAAGCTCTAAATTGTCCAAAATCACCGCTACGAAAAGCGACAACACAATCTGAAAACAAGAATCATGTATTTAGAAATGCGTGGAATTTTATATTACAGCATTAGCAAATTCATAAACTACTCTGATGTACGTAGGAATCTCAATTTTTATTATTACCACTGAACATCTAGAACAATATTGGATAGTTAATATTTACAAAACTATTTAGTACTTAATGTTACATATTACTGTATCGAGTATCGTCTATCAATTGATAGTTTACTAAATGTGTGCTGATTTTGTAATGAAAAATCTAAAACTTAATAGTTTTTATTTTATGAAAAAACAATTAATTGTAAAGACACATACTTAATTTAGTAAAACTTAAAACAAGTTTTTACTAACAATATATACAAAACAAAAAACTTTTGCATATTCTGACAGTTTTTGTGCAATTTTCAAGCATTTTTCATGCATATTTGCATATTTCAAGCTTTTTATGTTGCATATAATCCGGTCTTTGGTTATAACGTAAATGCCGACTGCAGTCGCATGCGCAGGTTGGTGACGCAATGACTCGTACTAGGTACGACGTAGCGTGACAACAGGTGAAGTGTTAACGCGGACTATTTTAAATGAATGTTCATAAAAGTAAATATTACAAATTTTTAATTAATATTTAAACTACACTGCCATTTTAACTTTAACTCTCTTATATTAAAATTTCGCCGATCTTTTATAAGTAACCCTGCATACGTTTGTAATTTGTAAGTTTTGTATTGGAAGTAACGTACGCGTCATTTTCAGGCTATGTTGAACCGATATTTATTTTAGATAGCTTAACTTCCCTTTCTTTTCCAACCGCCGTAGCACCAGTACTTACCATTGTCATGTTGCAATTTAGAAGGTCAGAGATGTCAACCTCAGATTATTCAGTATTAACATCTTTAGTATCAAGAGGTGACTTTTATTAAATAAAACTTACCTCTTTTTCTTACCATCACTGAAATCGATTATCAAAAGAAAATGTTTTTTTATTGAATCAAGCGTTACTTTGCAGAAATCCATTATAACAAATGTAAATTAAGCATTCATTTTGCTGATTCCGCGTAAACAGTGTAACTTTTGTGGCAAATATCCTCCAAATGACACACGAGTGTGTGCCGTCGTTTGTATCAGTTTGGTGTAACTTTCATATCAAAAAATTAAAAAAAAAATTGCTATGTTTTTTATTCGCCCAAATCAAATGACACTAGTTGCCTTATATCTGTGTGGTTATAACTTTTCAAGTAAACTTTATATAAATTCGGGTTTGCTATGTATCTATGGAAGTCCCGCCTCTTATTACGTAGTATTTATAGTAGCAAATATGGTATATATAGTAGCAAAACAAAGACTTATTTTACACAATAAAATGCATTAAAAACTAATAAAAACAAACAAAAAGTATTTACTGGCTTGATAATCAGCCAACAAAACTACTACAAACACTTACCAAAGTCACAAACAAGTGGTACAAAATGAAATACATGGCCACCAATGGAGTGAGAGTTTGACTTGTTCTAACCATAGTTTCGTCCATCACTTCCACCCACGCTTCTTGTGTCAATATTTGAAACATAGACATGAAAGCCTGAAATAACGAAGCATAGACACAGACATTAATTTAAAAAAAAAGATGAGCTGCACTCCGAGAGTGCCGGCAGAAGCGAAAACTTGAATATTAACGTTGTGGATTTTTGACAATTTGAAATGGTTAGGAAATAATTTTGCAAGAATTGCTTTAATAATCAGTATGAAAGTACTATCATTTATGCACAAATATTATTTTCATACAAATAACCTGCGTTTGGTATGACAAAAACTCGCTAAAGTAAGATCACGTGACGGCTAGGAGCGTCGTCATATTATCTGTACAACGAACATTGCTCGTCTACACATAAAGCTTATTTAAAATGAAACAAACAGAGCTATGTTTGTTGATATTATACGTATCTGCTATCTGTGTAGAATGTAATGGTGGGTATATTGCGGCGTATTATCCATTGCGCATCCTATACTCTTCGGAAATATCTAAGCAATGCAAAAACAGCAATTAATCTACGTTTTATTTTAGATCTCGCGTCGTCTTATTCGCGCATGCGCAGTGCGCCGCCTTACGTTCTGACGATCTGACGCGAAATTAGAAGTTTTTACCCATTCTAAAAAAAGTGCGCAACGCCGCTAAAGAAGTTTTCAAAGTTCGAAGTTTCAAAAAAAATTTGCAGTTTGCATAAGCTTATAAAAACTGCAAATGATATTTTATAAAATAGTCTTTTACATAAAAACATGTGTCACAATGTTTATGGTCGCATTCTTTCAGAACGGCTCATCTGATTCTAATGTTTTTTTTAAGTATATTTGATATTCCACTACGAAACTCGCACTTCCACCAAAATATAATACATATTTTTACACAACCCTCCTTCAAATAGTTCGTGATTCAAGATTTCCTCATTTTAACGCTCACATAATTATAGGAAGATGCCTAACGAGTTAAGGAGAGTAATTGAATGGAATTGTTTTGTGATAAATGTGCTTAATGCAAAATTGCTTCCTAAACGCATATGCATAGAAATTCATTTATGTATAAGGTAAAAGATCCGAACATGATTCTACAAAAAAGTGATAGATACAGATCCGGGTAGGGTCCTTTCCATTTCCTCGGATATCTGTGGATACGGATATCCTGCACGTCACTAACGAATACTAACGTAACGGTAGGAACAGGTAAGGCGGTGGTAGCAATCCGGTTGTGTGCAAAATTCTGTGGTGTTAGTGACAAACGTACCTCACGTCACATACAGCTTGATAAGGAAACAATTGGCATGTAATCGTCTAATGCCCGGTTCCTATATTCAAAAAAACGAGTCGTTTTGATTACGGATGATAGTATTTTGTACGCTTAGTAAGATTACTAACAACGGTTGCTCGTTTCCGACTATTGATTCTAAACATTTTTTGAAAATATTGGTAACACTCCGTTACTTTTGAACAATCGACGAATGGTTTAGCTGACGGATTATAGGAACCGGGCATTAAGCAGTAGTTCCCAAAGTTATTTAGGCCACGACCCGTCTAAAAAAGTTTCCACAACTCGGGACCCACCACACATTTTGACGTGACGTCTTAAATTAGGTTGCGGCTCGGAGTCACTCATGAAAAGGTGTAACGCCCGGTAACGTTACTATGAGTCACCGAACGAGAGAGAGGCCCGCCGGAGCGGCGAATGCCTTGCGTCTCTCTCCCACTCCCACTCTTTAATAATATTCATATCAATAAATATTCTACCGAGAAAAGACGTTGTCACGTAAAATCTTCGCCCGTAAAACCGACTTTACAGGCAACCATTTTTTTATAGCTTTATAATGTATTCATTTAATTATGTATTAGCTAAATAACTACATCAAAATGGGAAAAAAGAAATTGCTATGTTTCGCCATAAAAGTTTTGACATCAACTTCAACTCGAGTTACTTTTAATCGCAGTGAGTTTGATATGTCCAATTCATTTCGTTTTTTATTGTTAATGTTCACCATATTAGCAGATACGGCTCCACAATGGTATCAGGTAGAACAAGGAAAAAAGACTTTGACAGCTTTATCAAACAGGCATGTATATTTAACGGCAATTTCATTAACTGCTTATGATTGAAACAAGTGAACCTGCTTTTGTCACTTGTCACATAAAAGTTCATCTGCTTCTTTAATACAATTTTTGCAATAAACTGTTGGATCGGTTGGGTGATGTATTGTTCTACAGGCAGGGCCCGCTCAATATTCCCATAATTTGGGAAACCTTGGTCTAAAGTGCTCAAGACCACCACGGGGTGCAGTTGCATGCAATACTAGCTGTACTAGTCATTGCACAGCACTAGTTACTACTAGGGACAGGGATCCTTTACACGGACCGACATTTAATTTTGAGACACGTTTTTTTGTAGTTAACACTTGTACTTATCTATAATAGTGGATTAATACAAGTGTAAACTACAAAAAAACGTGTGCATACGATGGAATTCCATCAAGTGCCGACGATAGCATGTATAGATTCTATTTTAATTTTGAAATCTGACTGACAAAATTAAATAAATGAAGATGAACAGCATATTTACCTCAGGAAATGTTTCAAACTTAGTGAACTCACATAGGAAACAGAATAATTGCATTGAAATTGAAGAGCTTATTATCAACAAGCACATTGTGAATATTATGAGGCTTCCCAACTTCTTGCCTGGTCCGAAGATTTTATAAACAAAACCTTCCAATAAGGGTGAAGCTTTTATAAGTCGGACAATACGAAGAACCTGAAATTGAGTATTAAATTTATACTAACATTATGTCTTCATTGTTTTGCCCTTAAAAAACATAATTGTTTTGTTGTCGCGACTGTGGTCTAGCAGTCCAGGTATTGTACTTGACTGCTTGAGGTCCCGGGTTTAATTCTCGGTTCGGGCAACAGAAAATATTTAGTTTTTCCAATTTTCTAACAAAAACAGACGTTACTCGGGATTGGATATTAGCCCGGTTGGCGATAGGCTTGCCAACTGTCACATTGTGGGATTTAAGTGTCTTCGGCTAGTCGTAGGTGCCTTTGGTTGTGCCTCTGACAACCTATTCGAGGATATGAGTTTCAAGATACATTATAATTTACAAAAACAGCAAAGATTTTTTATACAAACACAAACAAATACTTAGTTTTTATTCACAAATGAGTACATTGTTTATATATCTGCAAAAAATTTACAAGCATGTAATCATGTCAAACAATCTACTTGATTTCATTTTGGCGATGCAATGTCTAGAATTCAGCTGACTTAAATGGAAAACATCACAAGCTAGAACAAGTTAAGAAAATGAATATACTAATTATTGTACACTCAAACTCAATAATAGTTTTTTTTATGTTATAGGAAGGCAAACAAGCAGACGGATTTCCTGGTGGTAAGAAATTCACGTCGCCTAGAGACACCAAAGATGGTAATGGTGCGTAGCCAACCTGAGGTCAGGATGTTAGGCCTCGAGCAAAAGTAAGTTTACCGGCTACTTTACCCTCCGAACCGGAACGCGTCATGACGTTATGGCGGCAGGAATAGGTAAGGCGGTGGTACCAATCCGGGCGAATCGCTGCGAAACTCTACCACCTAGTTTATATGAATGTATAAATATGTATATAAAAAATATGTATATAATTATAGAATAGCCCTTATCATCATTGTTTATCATTATCATTAGGAATTTTACCTGAAAATATGTAAATCCAGACATATAGCACTGGGGTATAATATGAATTGAAGTTCCAATCGCAAGGAGCAATTCAAATTTGTGTACAGAATGTTTGAAGTATCCTTTCCAGCCCAAGCACCAAATTTTAAGTAATGCTTCCAGATCTAAAAATATTGTGAAGGCTATCTGTAATAGAAAACATAAAATTATTCATTATTGAGTCAATCACTTGCTAGTAAATCTATATATTAAGGCCCCATACTCAGTCAGCCAGAAGAGCCAATCGCCGCACTCCCCCGTTCCATGATTACTATGAAATATTGCGCTCTAATGTAAACGTCTTAAGCGACAAATCACTATTTTTGACACTATAAAAGTAATTTGAAAAAAATTATAAAAACTGGAACACTTATCTTTTAGGTATAGTACTTATCCATGTTTAGGTTAAATCTGGTGTCGATATTTTCATAATTGAAGTAGACAGTTGGGTTTTGCTTTCAAAAAAGGGTTAACTTTTTCATTTTTTCTATCGAGCAAAGTGAAATGAATCGTGTTTTGGAAACACTAGTCTTATAAAGCATATTCATGTTAATCTTGTGTATTTTTGTCACCAAGATCCATGATTGCTTTGTATGAAAAAAACAGTAAACTGCTGACGTATTTTAGCGTATATGGCCCCTTAATACGTAAAGCAAAAACTTTGGACCCCTTTTTACAAAAAATTGCGCGGACGCACGCACGAGCACGTAATCATCAATATATTTGTTTGTGTGTCAAATCAAGTCAAATGCATGGTAGTGTGGGTAATGTTTTATTTATTGATTTAATGCACTTTATAAGCATTATTATTGAAAAATATTAGCGTTCTTCACTTACACATAAGCTAAAAGTGTGCCAAATTTTAATACTTTTCAGTCAGCTCAATTTTTGTAAAAATGGGTCCAAATTTTTTACTTCACGTATTAATATCATGATGTATATTCATAAATACCTCAATATAATAATATTTTTCATAAAAAAAATCCCTTGGGTTATCATCATGCTTGAAATTCATTGTTGCCGTGATTACTCCATTTGCAAGAACCACTCCCATCACCAGCAGGCGGAAATAAGCTGAACGCAACATTTTGTGAAATATTTCAGGTGCTGTGCCTAAAATTAAAAAAAAAAAGTATACCAAATGCCAATCTGAATGAAGTATTCGCAGATCTCTACTACCTGAACACTGACGGTATTTGTCGCAAAAAAAAACAGAAGCTTGCCTTTTATTTGGTTTGGTGACCACTCATGATATATAGGGTTACTGGTAACTAAGGCATAACCTTTCAAGGACGGCTCTAGTACATCAAAAGCAACAACTTTCAGAAAATCGCGAAAAAAGACTTTAGTTCTCCATTCAAAAAGTTCATCATCCTCTGAGATTTTCTTAAAGTTGTAGAACAAAATGTTGCATTTGATGTAGTAAAGCCGCCCTACAAAGGTTATGCATTAGTTACGAGTAACCCTATTTGAGAAAAACTCCCATTTTTCACTTAGTAATTCATAAGCAAGTTTTCGAATATTATAACAAAGTATTGCCTCTGTGGTCTATCGGTCTGGGTGTTGGACTTAACTGCATGAGGTCCAGGTTTCGAATCCCGGGTCGGGCAACAAAAAGAAAATTGGGTTTTTCCAATTTTCTAATAAAAAAAAATGTTGCTCGGGATTAGATAAGTGCCCGGTTGGCGATAGGCTTGCCACCTATCACATTGTGGGACTCAGTGTCTTCGTCTAGTCGTGGGTGCCCTGGTTGTGCCTCTGCCTACCTCTTCGGGGATATGGGTGTGAAGATACTTATACTTTTATAACAAAGTAAATATAAAAACCAACAACATAGCTCTTAATTGTTTGTATTCATACAAAACTTGCTGTGTAAAGCCAAGAATGCATGTTGAATAACATGAAGAAGTTATGTAGATTTTCCTTAACAATATTGATTATATGACAAAAACTTAAGGCCTCTTCTACTTCATGTGACTAAAGCTTAGTGTTTTAAAGACCTATACAAACATATCCCATTTATTTCTTAAGTTTTCAAAGTTTCGAGATGCAAAGCACAAGTAGTATAGGCACTACTGCTTAGTTTGAATTATTATATTAAATACTATTCTAATTAGTTATATTCAATACTTTACCCCGTGTTAGTCCGGGCTTCTTTATAGAACATCTGCCTTCCTGCCAGGCAGCTCGTAAACGGCGAGCATAGCCTTTCCATCACTAACACCGTGAAATCCTACTAGGTGGTAGAGTTTTGCAGCAACTCGCCCCGATTGGTACCACCGCCATATCTATTCCTGCCGCTATAACGTCAGTGCTTGCCGTCGAAGTGTTCCGGCCTGGAGTGTTCCTTACTTTTGCTCGAGGCCTAACATCCCGGCCTCAGGTTGGCATCGCACCATTACCACCTTTGGCGTCTCTAAGCAGCTAGAATTTCTTACCATCAGAAAATCCGTTTCCTTGCTTGCCTTCCAATATCATAACAAAAAATATCGAATTACCGGAATGTTTATTTTCATCAATGGTAACCAACTTCCATCCATTGTCATCACCAGTGAAAAACTGTGTTGTGCTACTTTTTGTTATTGGGTTGCGGACGCCCCACATCTGTTGAAACTGAACCCTAATTTCGTTGAAAGTCTCAGTTATTACTGCTATGAAAACATTCTTCACTAGCCAAGCCAAAAAGAATATCATGGTACTGAAAAACAACATGAAAAATCATTAAAAAGGGCAAATTTTATTTTTACGAGAATTGATTATATTTCTCAAACCTTTCATACCATATTGTATAACAAATTTCAAGAAAAATGATTTTTTCCTTGCCTGGTGCTATTTTCTAAGGGGACAGGTTTAAATCCTTTCCAGACAAATTATTTCTTTTTTTAATTTATTGCAATACTTAAAATAAAAAAAATAATAGTATTGCTATATTTTTTTTATAAATAAATATCCCTGAACAAGTTATACATACTTAATCTAACCCCAAAGTTAGTTAACAATTCTAATACATAGACATACTTAAATAGATACCAGAAAAAATTCAATAAACACTAACATTCCTGAAACGCAAACATCTAAATGTTCATCACACAAATGCCTGCCTCCGTCGGGAATCGAACCCGAGTCTCGCGGTTGGTTAGTTTAGTTAAACGTGTTCACTAGCCACTCGATCAACAAGGCGGCCTTTATATCTAATCTTTTTTTTAATCCTTACCTGAAATATAACGCAGACCTCCATGTAGGTAAAGAATCGATAGCTCTATACATGATAAATACCCAACCTTCTTGCGAGGATGCTTGGTATACAGTGAACAAACTTGTAGCTGTAATAAAATATTTAATTGATTTCTGTTTTTTTTATTTCTATGAAATTTTAAGTGTTCAAAAAAAGATGAATCAATTACCAAATTCTTCAAATCCATTGAATCCCATTATATATTTCGATAATTTTAGCTTCATGCATTTCATTCCTGGTGGACACTGATAACCAGAATTGGGTTCGGGAGAACAGAATGTATCAGGAATCGCAAGAGAGTTAATAGTTATTTCACTGTAAGAAAAAAAAACACTTTTCAATTTACAGTACTTCAGCAAATATCACAGTGAAATTGTGATTAAGGTAGTATAAACTAAATGTATATATAATATCTCCACTTTTGCTATGTTAAATACATACTGTTTTAAAAAATCTCACTACATGTTACAAGTTTTAAATATTTTGTAATAAAACGGAACTTATACAAGTATATACAACAAAATCAGATAGATAATTGCTTTCTAAACTATCTTTTATAAACTATTTTTTATACATCTAATAAATAATAAATCTGTAGAAGGGTCAATTCTGTACATTGAAAAAAAAAACATTGAAAATATTGAAAAAATAAATAGAGTGTTACTGGATCGATACCAAACCCAAATATGTGAAAAAAAATATTTTTGTCTGTCTGTCTGTATGTTCAGGCATCACGTGAAAACTAAGGGTTTGATTTCTATGAAACTTGGTATAATTATACCTTATTATCCTGGGCATAAAATGGGATACTTTTTATCCTAGAAAAATATGTGGAAAAAAATCTTAATTTTTCAGTTTTATCACGCGAAAGCCAGTGTGTTAATATAATTTAATTATAAAGCCTTACTTTGGATCAGTATTATTTCTAACACAATGATGTGTTAGTTCTCCAAAAAACTGTACCCCCAATAGACTATAGAGTGACATAAAAAAGAGGAAAAATAATGTTACATTGTAGATCTGTTGGCTGGATCTCCTGCAAAATGAAAATGAATATTAATAAAAAAATCCTTGACATTTATTAATACAGCACAAGTAAAACAAAGACAGAGTAAATGAAATACTGTTCATATATTGTTCACACTTCTTTGTGTAGATGATAAAACCTAATCGGTATACACAGGCTTTTACAAAAATCATATTCCCATTCTTAAGAATATGACATTTCATAAACACTCAAATATTTAGAATGGCTACTTACTTGAATATTTGGTTGATCCTTGACTTTGGCATAGAGAACTTCAAAAATACTCGTAGAAATCTTATCATGATCAAAGGTCTGGGTGCTCTTAAAATACTGAGATAGCTATATCTTGGCACAATTCCAGTCAATTCAAACATTTGAAGAAGAACAGACACCCAAAGCAAGAAAACCATAGATGCATCAAACTGACACCAATGGTCTTTCAAATATGCAACATCACCCTGTAATAATATACACAATTATTTAGAATATCAATAAACTATTTTGTGTTTTTAGAAGGGATGGAAGGTACACCGTGGATGTGGAAAGGAGATTGTGTGCAGAGAATAGTGAGAATAGAGGACTGGGTAATCTATTTTAAGTAGAGATTTTGAGTCAAAAAGCTAGACTCACTTTGCATAATTCTGTGCTTATCCCAACCTTATTGTATGGAAGCAAGAGTTGGGTATGTCAGAAAAAGGACAAAAGTAGGATGAATTCGGTCAATATGAGAGTGTTACGAAAAATCTGTGGTGTCAAGCTCGCTAACCGCATTAGTGACAGTGAGACGAGAATAGAATGTGTTGGATGTTTAAATATGAAAGAGCATGCTCTGCAGCTTCCATATATGTACCAGGGGAGACCAAGGTTGGCATTCCACGATCAGATCACTCTGATTCTTCAAAACCGGCATGTTTTAGATTTTATGAATATAGGATGGAAAAACTTTATGTTATTAGAGATTTAAAAATTACATTGTTTGGCTAATTTAAAATATCTAAGCATACATAGGAAACAGACAGCAGAAAGCAACTTTGTTTTATAAATTATGTGGTTTGGTGGTAGTCTTACACATGTAAATTTAATGTACAATTTCTTAATTATTTTAAAGCAATAAAGTACTTCCAAATGTAGCTAATGATAAAATCTACAAATATGGAATTGATACTTATAAATTAATTACTTACCTTAAGAATTCCTCTTATATGCATTTTGGCAATCATTTCTGCTGTAAACAAAAGCGTAACAGAACAGTCAACAGAAAACGTGATGATTTGGAGATGTGGATACTTTTCAAATGTTTTTGGAGTATTCAATGAAACAGACATTAAACTCAAAAGGGCACAAAATCTAAGAATTCTTCTAACCCATAGCTGGAAATAAAAACATTTTATTAAATTCATATTAACTTAGTTTTTTAGTTTAAGATATAACTTATAATAATACACAGCTAGAGACAGAAGGTAAATGATACCTTGTTAACCCATTCTATATCAGCACTCTCATTCAAAGATTCTTCAGGGCCATAGTCGGCTAGAACTGGTTCTCCCTTTAGACTTTGTTTACGTCCCAACATTTTCAAAGTCTCGAGTTTTTTTATCTTGTGATTTATAGATCATGTAATAGATTTATTTTTTATGGTTTCTTGTGTGTAGCATAAAACACTGAACATGATGAAGGTTTTGTTTTAACTGTTATCGTCAACACTCCAAAATGCAAGCGTCGCACTCAATATTCGGTAATACGTAAACTAGAAAATTATAAAAATATTGAACCACTAACGCATAGTGATCTTTTGTTGATTTAAGGTTTTGATTTAAATTTCAGTATTAAACGCCGTTCATGCAAAAATAAACAAACAAATATGTATATTAAATATTGTTGCAAAGTTATTGAATTTAATCGAAAAATTGTTGACAAAATTTTAATCAAAACAAGCAAATTGAAGCAAATTTTCTCAATTCGCAAAAATCAATCTGCTATTTTTTTTTCTGGGATCGGCTAAGAGCATTAGGCCATGCTGACATGTGTTCCCTAAAATTGGGCGTGTTCGGCCGAAGTAAATACTTACTAAATTTAGTAAGTCACTTACAATGCTTACAAAATTTTCGGCCGGGACACAAAATAAGTGCTAACGCAGTAAGTATGGCTTAATATACGACGCCATTTTGCTTATTGTTTATGTACGGGATATGACATAAACCGGTGTTTTGTGTTATGTCAAGCCAGTAAGTCTGTCCTCGCCGAAAAGCGCTACAGTCAGCTTGTAAGACTTTAATTTTTTTATGCTTACTGGCTTACTAAGTTTAGTAAGTACTTAATTCGGCCGAACTCGCCCATTACTTTCTAAAAGGTTTTATTAACAATCACAAGTAATTTTTTAGGTCATAAATCGTAAGTCATAGGTCATAAGTCAAAGTCATGTCAGGGTCTTGAGTAAAGCGGTGGCCTCGTTACTCAATCTCATTTTGGGAGATTTAGAGGAAATATTCCACAACGTCTTCCATATAAGATTTTTTTTACATTATGTGCACAAGAGACAGGGCCGTCAGTCTGGTCAAAGACATGTAATTGGTTGGTCTAGGACTCCATCAGCAAAGGCTTGTGTCACAAAAATAACAAAAGATTATAAATAATTAGATGTAAAATTAAAATACGACAGAAATTACAAATGAGCAATTATTTCTTCTATGCATTTTTATTTTGATATCATTCTCGAAATAGTTTACAACATTGTTGTAGGTAACATTCATTTACACGGTGATCGATAGTAGCTCTAAAATTACCGCAGCAGACATTTTTATTAAGTTTTTAGAACCGTATGTAGGTAACATATTACAGAAGAAGGAGACTAACGAATGTCACTGTCAAGCGGCTCTAACCATTTGTCACACTCAAAAATGAAGTTAACTGTCAAGTAAATCAAACGGTATCTAAGCAACTAAAAAGTATACAAAAAAGATGCAACACAAATGATGCAAACTGTGGTGCAAACTTTGGATACGAAAAAAAGAACTTCTATTACGATCACATCACAATCGACAAATAAAATAATTATAAATATCTTAAGAATTATTGTTTAAGAAAAGCAGTTTGGTTGTGATTTATTAAAAAAAGTTATAAAAATAATACTTGTTGCAATGTTATAATTCTATTAAACTGTTTCTTTTGTGAATTCTATTATAATTATTTAATAATTACTGTATTTATTTGAATGAATTTGTGAGAAATTCATGTGTTCGTTGTATTGGAGTACAATAAAACGTTAAAATGTTTATTTATATGAGTAAAAAGGTAAGAACTAATTAAATAAAAATCTCAAAACAAGTCTAATCTTGAATTTGATTTCCAGACTGCTAATGTAAAGTACACTGTAGTTTTAAATTGTAGTTCACAGTTGTAGTTACTACATTATTTGGATGACAAGTCAACAAACAGCTTGCTCTGCCATAAATGATCTTAATCAGTTATTAATTAAGTCAACATATTTTAATACAACATAGTGACGTAATGATAGATTAAACAATATTTGACGTCTGTTAGTGCGGCTCTAAATTTGGCAAGGTTGTTGGCATAGGGCTAGATTGTTAGGTACTATATTGACTGAGAAAATTTAGAAACCTTTCAGTGAAATACTTAGAACTTTGCACTTTCAAAGTTGCTCATACATTGTACAGTATTAGAAGCTGAGTAACATAGATGTTTTTGTGTTACGCCTTTGCCTTTGTATCAGGGAACCAGGAAAGACATGGGTTAAAATCGTCACAGAATTTCCGTGTGACACTTTAATTTCTAGGTGGTGTAATTTTTGAGATGAGGATGAATTAAAAATAAACAAACATGTTCTGGAAATTTAATTTAGTAGATCACAATTATAGTTTTAAAAATAAGTAACCACTTTCAAGGAGTTGTAAGCATGTGCCTCAAAACCTCACCACACTACTCATACTATTTATTAGATATTTCATTGAAAGGACTATGAAGTTAATGACATTTATACAATGTAATTATCAAGAAGGAGTTTATTTGTTAAAAAAATTATTGTTTAAAATTTTGTGTACTTCACATATTTTATAGATTTGCATGCCATTTCTTGGTTGAATACGAGGCTTAAGAATGTATATGTAAACACCTATATGTAAAACCGTATTTAGAGCAATTATATTCATTTCATTTCATTTCATTTCATTTCACAAGGGATGAACTCATTTGGAACAAAAAATGAGTAGCTATCCTGATGCTAAGAGATAACCGCAGCTTAAACACACCATAGATGCTGTAGATGTATCCCTGTCCTGAGGCCAGGGTGTTAAGTACTTCACAAGCATCCCATTAAGCTATTATTTTTCCTGGGTGGAATATCTTTCCAAATACAAATTCTTACAATTTTTTAATATTTATCCTTGACAATTTTCAGATTGCCATACCTAAACAGTCAAATGTGAGATGTATATCATGGAATCATTCGTCAGGTTACATTGCAGTGGGGGGAGAAGACGGAATGTTAAAAGTTTTAAAATTAGAATCAGGTGAGAACCCCATAGTCATTATATTTTCAAAGTGCCTATAGCTAAATCTATATTTACATCTACTGGTGTGCATTATCTATGATATTGGAAGGTAAAGTAGCAGACATTCGACTTTCTGTTAAAGCTCCAATTTTTTTTATGATAATGGAAGGCAAACAAGCAGATGGATTTCCTGATAGTAAGAAATTCACGCCGCCTAGACACACCAAAGGTGGTAATGGTACGTTGCCTACATGAGCCCGGGATGTTAGGCCTCGAGCAAAAGTAAGCTTACCAGCCACCTTGCCCTCCGAACCGGAACACGTCAACGGCAAGCGTTGGCCGTTATGGTGGCAGGAATAGGTAAGGCGGTGGTACCAGTCTGGGCGAGTCGCTACAAAACTACCATCTAGTAGGGTGTCACGATGTTATTGACGTTAAGCCTATGCTCGCCTTTTACGAGATGCCTGGCCTATTCTGCAAAGGAGCCTGGATCAACACAGGAGATATATGGCATATGGTAGCTTTCCCACCATGCATAAATATGAATTACTGTGTCAGTGCTAATGCTACTACTTACACACATATTGGTTCTGTATAAATAAGCTAACAACTTTCCTACTAAGCACTTCATTAGACAGCTCTTTTTATAGTGAAAATCATGACCCTGGTAGTAGTTTTGTCATTGCCCTGATCATTGAATGAAATCAGTATAGCATGTGTAAACCGTAAAATTACTAATACTAAAAATGACACATTTCACTTCTTAAAATAGGGGAATTTAAATACAATGTTAGAGAGTGAGAATGAATGTAGTATAATAATGTTTTTTTTTATATTTACCTTTAGGTGGTGGTGGAAATTTGTCAATGAACCTTAGCCTGGAAGGCCATGCTGGTCAAGTTTGTGTGGCCACTTGGAATGAGGTCTTTCAAAAGCTGACAACCAGTGATGAACATGGAGTAATAATTGTTTGGATGTTATATAAGGTAATTTTAAGGAGTTTTTTTTGTTAGTTTACAGACATTTCCTTTGTCATATTTTTTTAACTGATAAAAGATGAAACAAGCACTAGGTTCTGCTGAAGGTGGGCCCTTTAGTACCGGGCGACGAATAGGGCTACGATATCCTATGCCTGTCGTAAGAGGCGACTAACGGGGGTTGGGGCTGTGAGGTAACTAATCGGAGTGTCAATTGGACGTGAGGCAGCATAGTATGGTGTGATCCCATGCTGCTGTCGTCAAAGTGATGGCATCAGAAGATGGAGGCTTCTGAGCGGATGAGCCTTCGGGCAGGTGTAAGGGTGACAGCGGTGCGTTCTTCGGAGATCCCGCAGTCACCCGATACGCACAGAGGGCGGTCACCGAGTGGTTTTAGCCGGTAGGAGTCCGGCATAACCCGCCACTTCCCCTGAAAGCGGCGGGTATCATTAATTGTAAAAAAACAGTGTTAAAAAATTACTCCTAAATTCTCAACATCATTGCACCATTTAAACAAAGTTTAGATTAGTGCATGAATTAGATTAAGCCTTTTAGATTTTACCACAGTTTTGTCTTCCGCCCTATTCCACGGAAGATAAATGCAAAATAAATATCCAAAACATTCATGACTTCCTCTCAGAAATTGATTTACTTGCTTTTAAGGGTTCTTGGTATGAAGAGATGATAAATAACAGAAACAAATCTACAGTCACCAGCATGGCTTGGGGATCTGACGGACAGAAAATATGCATCGCGTATGAAGATGGTAAGTACCTATAAATTGTATAAAAAAATATAATTCAAACATTCCTTGCACTAAAACTGGTCAAATCATTATTTAATTATAATCGCTCTGTGGTGTAGTGGTCCAGCGTCGGACTTGACTTCTTGAATTCTCGGGTTCGATCCCCGGGTCGGGCAACAAAGAAAAAGAAATTAATATGTATTTTTCTCATTTTCTAATAAAAAATAATGTTGCCCGGGATCGGATATGTGCCCGGTTGGCGATAGGCTTGCCACCTATCACATTGTGGGACTAAGTGTCTTCGGCTAGTCGTGGGTGCCCTGGTTGTGCCTCTGCCTTCCTGACTAAATAAAACAAGCGAACTTTTTGAACTACGAATCGCTGAGTTTACACTGTATTCGGTTACCCACAGCGAATAAATTATACGTCGTTGTGTAGTACAAATATAAAAATAAGCTACTTTATTATTAAACCAGATAAAGCGCAAATTCCTTTACTCATTTTACGCGACGTAAAGTAAAAAAAAATACGCTCTTTTTGCCTCACCCTAAACCAAAGCTTTTGCTACCAACTAAAAATGGCCAGCTGATTTGAAAGATATTTTAACGTTAACGTTTTGCTTGAATAAAAAAAGTTTACTTTTTTTTTAACGTTTTGCTTAAATACAGTTCAAATGGGCTTTCTACATAAGACCATTCCAATTTGAATAATCTGTTTTAGGGGCTGTGATTGTCGGTGCAGTGGATGGTTCCCGTGTCTGGGGGAAAGATATAAAGGGATCTGGGCTAAAAGCGGTGCAATGGTCACCAGATAATACTACTTTACTCTTTGCATTGGCTAATGGGGACTTGCATCTCTATGACGAACAGGGAAATTTTATAGTGAGTTCATAAAACTACATAATTACTAAATATTCTATTGTCGCTAGCAATATTACTGTTTACCCCCCCCTTCCGGTTCGGAGGGTACGGTAGCCGGTAAACTTACTTTTGCTCGAAGTCTAATATCCCGGCCTCAGGTTGGCAATGCACCATTACCATCTTTGGTGTCTCTAGGCGGCGTGAGTTTTCTTACCAACAGGAAATCCGTCGGCTTGTTTGCCTTCCAATTATATATAAACAAAAAACATTATTGGTGTCTCTAGGCGGCGTGAATTTCTTACCATCAGGAAATCTAACCTAATCAGGAATACTACACCGACGAGGCAGGAATTTGTGTGATTTACATTTGCATTTCCTACATTTTTTTACAGTTTATTAATTTATTCTGGTATCTATTTAAGTTTTTCTATGTATTGGTATCGTTGACTAACTCCCATAACACAAGCATATACTCGTAATTTGCTTAGTTTGGTGTTAGATTCAACTTGTCTAGGAATATATAGTATTACTAGCTGCCCCAGCGAACTTCGTCCCGCTACATCCGGATATAAACTATCCTATCTTTTAAGATGGACCAAACTACAAATATATGTGAAATTTTATCGAAATCGGTTCAGTAGTTTTGGAGTTTATTGGCAACATACATCGTGACACAAGATTTTTATGTATATAAGATTATAATAATGTGTCAAAAGTTCGATATTGACTTAGATTTAACTACATGGACAGAACCCAGTTTTCCTAGTATCACTACATAGTATAAAACACAGCCGCTTCCTCCTTCCTAGGGACATAGGGACCATTTGTATGCTTAAATCTTTAAAACTAGATAACGGATTTTGATGCGCTTTTTTAAATAGCGAAAGTGATTGAAGATGAAGGTTTATATGTATATTTTGTACACGTGCGAAGCAGGGGCGGGCCACTAGTTTGAAATAACATGTAAATACGCGTCGGAAGATATGGTCGTCACAAAGCTATTCCACAAAAGATAACTAAATGGTTCCAATTTTGTTTATTCACAACAGTCCTTAGTAGCATATGCTGGAATTAATAATAACGTTTTTTCCTGTTTTCACACAAGATGCCGGTAGGAGGCAAGAATATATCTGACTCTACGGAGATCGTTTGCCTGAAGTGGTTCTCCGGCAGATCGCCTTCAAATAGACCTGTATTAGCCGTATGCTACAAGAATGGTACATTGATGCTTATGAAGTCTTGCACTGAAGAGGGTAAATATTTGTTTTAAAAAAATAGGCAATAAGTTATTAAATCGCAAAATATCTGTTGTGTCTGTACATTGAAGATATTGCAATAGATAATCTTTATTTACATAATTCTTGAGTTCGTGTGTTTGTCACTGAACTCCTTCTAGATGACAGGACCGATGTTGATGAATCTTTTTGTGTGTGTTCAAAGAAATTCGAGAATTGCTTAGATTCACAATTTGGACTCCTGGAAAATGGTTTTTTAATTATTTTTGTAATAATAAGTAGTAGTTGATTTTGGAATGTTTGATATTGGGTCCGGCCGACAGCGCTACTATCGAAGCATTAATGTCAAGCGATAAGAAGTTTGCTGGGTCAGCTAGTTCTTTTATAATTATTGAAATATCTTGCGTGAGCTGGAACTTAAAACTCTATATTTTTTTGAAATCTTGGAGGCCTTCCAAAAATCACGGAATATTTTTTAAATATTTTATAACGTCATGACGTGTTCTGGTTCGGAGGGTAAGGTAGCCGGTAAACTTACTTTTGCTCGAGGCCTAACATCCCGGCCCCAGGTTGGCAACGCACCATTACCACCTTTGGTGTCTCTAGGCGGCGTGAATTTCATACCATCAGGAAATCCGTCTGCTTGTTTGCCTTCCAATATCATAAAAAAAAAAAAACTGTTTTTTGACCCCTCTACCCCATCAACAATGTGCGCGTGTAGTTTTTATGTTGATTTTTGAAGTGAAACTTCTTTATCGGGTTTGGAATTTTTTTAGTGTAACATTATACTTTCTCCAGCGGAGTAGGGATTGGCAATAAACTTTATTTTACCAATTTCTGTAAAGTTGCATAAAGTAAATTATTTTTTGAAAGATAACGTCATAAAGAGATTGCACTTCTTCACTTCTTACGAGTGTACGCTAGTACACGCACACATTTTTTTAACGAACACCTCTCTTTTCTTCAACACTAACAAGGTTTGCGATTTACAAATCGCTGCCTCTGTTATTGTAATATTTGTATCATATCAAAAGGATCACATTATTGGTTGACGTTTTACTTAATTTTCCTTTTTTTATGGCAAAACCAAGCGAGCAACCACTCGGATCCCCTGATAAGAGATATAGACACCATATAGACACCATAAATGTTGTAGGTGCGTCGCTGTCCTGTCGCCGGGGTTTTAGCTCAATTGTGCAAGGCTACCGCCTACCCTACCCTCTTGACTTGATCACGACATCGTCATTATAGCGACAGGATTAGGTAATTAACGGTTGATCGCTACCCGTACGTTGCTACATACTTAGCACTCTGTCATCAGTGGTCTTGTTGGTTCCCGTTTCGTTTTGTCTCGCCTCTTACAAGCTGCCAATCAGGACGGCAGATGGTATATTGTACAAAGAGGACCCTGACCAACACGAGAGACAAATTAATAATTAAATGTATCTTCACGCTCATATCCTTGAAGTACTCGGCAGAGCCACAACCAGGGTACCCACAACTAGCTGAAGACACTAAGTCCCACAGTGTGATAGGTGGCAAGCCTATCGCCAGCCGAGCACATATCCAATTTCGGGATACGTTATTTTTATGAGAAAAATGAAAATACACATGTTCTATGTTTTTCGTTGCCCGACCCGGGGATCGAACATAATTAATATTAAAACATAACATTAACAAAATTAATATTTAATATAATATATATTAATAATAATAATTGGTTGTATATATTTATACATCTTGAAAAGACAGACATACAAGCGAATGTGCTGCCAATGGAAAGCAGTTACATTAAGTTACGTAAAAAAATAGATGTCAAGGTGGTAAGTGCTTTCTAAATCACCCTCTTAAATCTTAAATCTCTTAGCTCTCAAATCGCCCTCCATCTTATTAATAAAGACGGAGTAAAGTACTCCAAGGTTGAACCTGGTATTATAGTCTTTATTACAATGTGATAAAGACTACAATATCAACTTAAATTTACTCCTTAGTTAGTCCATGTTTATTAATAAGAATGCCTGGGTCTAACTTCGGTGTAAAAACCGTGTTTTTTATTGTTAAATGTATTACTAATATTTGTTTATATTTTCAGATAGTATAGTTCTTGAGACGAATATGACTACAATAGATTGTAAGTGGAATCACAACGGTTCAGTGCTAGCGATAGCAGGAAGAAATCAAGATCAAGCTAATGTGGTTCAGTTTTTCAGCGCTTATGGTGAAGTAAGAAATTAGTTTAATAACAATACATAATAGTATAAACAGAGAGTTCCTAGCGACAGTCTTTCTTTACAAATGGATGTTTGTGTGTTACTCTATCTCTTTTCGTTCGTAACTAAATCTTTTCGTCTTTTCTATATCTCTTTTTGTTCACAGGGATATAGTTTATACATCAGAATAAAACATAGGCAACAATTTATAAAAAATATATAACTTAGCACACCGGCGAATCTACGAGTGGAAGCTATAATATTATATAGTATACAAGTAATATAACAAACGAGCATGCAATTTTTTTACATATGTATGTACTTACCTTCACGCCTAGTCGTTTACGTGATAGATATAGAGTAGAGAGTGCCAAATGCATGTTTTTTGCAGACCTACCTGGCTAACAAGACTTTTTACAGGAAATAATCGCCGCCTAGGTATACACTAAAAATGACAATGATTTGTTTGCGTCTTTAGGGCCGCCACATACATGCGGAATTACTTTACAGAATTTCGGAGTTCATTTAAATTCCGTACTTAGAAAATCCGGATGTTAGCGGTAGCTCCTTATAATTCGCTTTTTTTTCAAATGTTTTTCGAAACTGAATTCCGTAAAAAAAATCTGATGTATGTGGCGGACCTTATTTTAGCAAAATTTCAGTACATCCGTTCACTGCGAGTTCCGGGCGGATCAATGCGAGCTCTATCTTGGGAGCAGCGGTCACTCCGGCTTGCCATTGCTATCGACTCGTTCATATATTTCGCAAACGTCAAGCCAGATCACAAGTACGCTTATTTCGGTAACACGCTCGCCTTCGTGTCTGGGACTGAAACCGTCACCTTTTGGGATACAGTTACACATCAGGTAAGAAAACCTATTTCCGATAAATGATAATGAAGTTTCATTCAGATTTGTACTACAAGTGGATTACAGATGAAATATAAATATCTATACTTCTAGACTAATATTATTTGATTATGTTTATTTTTTTGTTTGTTTGAAATGAATAGGCTCCGAAACAACTGGACAGATTTCAAAAATTCTTTCACTTTCAGAATGCTACATTATCCCTGAGTGACATAGGCTTTGTTTAATCAAAATCGATGCAGTAGAAGCCAAGTTACGCAGGCGAAGTTGCGTGAAAATGCTAGTATTTTATACACATTAAAAGTTTTGATTGCTTTATGTTTAAAAAAGTATACAAATTTCAATTTTGTTATAAAAAAATGTTAAAAATACATACCATTAACACTTTGATGTCTAAGCCTAAGAACTTACGGAGCGGTTTTATCCTTACCCGCGGCGGTCACGGATATGCGACTTTATTTCATAACTCACGAGACCGCTAATATGTGCGTCCACATAGCCATTTGAAATCATCGCTCGCAAACTTGTACGATTCTACGGACGGACGACCGCTGCCGCGGTAACCGCAAACACCCGCGGCCGCTGCGGGTTCAAACTACGTCGTGAAATGTGCTTACACTTTTGAATACAAATCTACCCTCTACAGAAGCCAAGGGCCCGCAAACGTGGTTCTTAGGTTTAAACTGCTAACTAAATTCCATCTGTTTGTCCCAAGAACCCTTCAAATCACAAGAAATTATGAGGCCATGAGAACCAGAGCGGCCTTACTGTTTTTTTTTCCAAAATTTTGAGTTTATGATTTCTTACAATTATTGCAAAAAAATATGAAACTCAATATTGTAAAAGATAGGACACTATGGTTCTCAAGGCCTCAGAGAACATAAACTCAATATTCTAAAAGTTAGGCCACAATAGTTCTCTTGAGGCCTTGAGCATCATAGTGGCCTAACTTTTACAATATTGAGTTTCATGATTTTTTACAATTATTGTAAGAAATCATAAACTCAACAATGTAAAAAAAAACAGTAAAGCCACTCTGGGTGCTGATTATGTTACTCAGTTGCCAACACAAAGTGGAAAAGTGTACATCAAATGCTTGCCAAATGACGTGTTTTATATTTGCTATCTCCAGTGACCAACTAAAATACAATAGAGATAGCAAACACAAATGACGTCATTTGGTGCACACTTTTTCATTTTAAGTTTATAGACAGCCCCCTGATTCTAGTTGCCTCATATCCGGTGCTTAATATGTATTATTTTGTTGTCAGTCCTGGATAAAGCACATTCCGGATGTGATAGACATGTGCGGTGTGGACGAGTACTGTATATTGGCCACATCGAACGCCCTTATTATTTCGAATCAGCAGGGGATTCAGTGTGATGGTAAGTTACCTTTGTCTGTACCAGTGTTTCCCAAACATTGTTCTGTCATGAAACAGTACCGGGTTGCGGCCCGACATTTGGGAAGTACTGGTCTATACATACAATAAAAACAGTAAGAATAGTAAATCTGTACATGAAATATTTTTTGAAAACAATGATGGATTCGTATTATATGTAGGATACATAGACGAAAAAGAGGGTTATTTTTTTGGTTTATCGGTTCACTTTTCGGGACCCGAGTCAATGTTTGGGATTTTGAAGAATCTTCCGTACTCATCAGTATCCTTGAAAATTCAATTTTTTTATGTAAATAAAAAATATCGCCAAATGCATAAAGCTAAGGCATAAAAATGAATTAATTTTCCCGATGTTGGTCCGGATCTTTTTTAGAATAGACCATCATCCATCTTGCCAGGCTGATATAAAAGGCGAGTATATGTTAATTAAATGGCTAATTTCCGTGCTGTAACTTGTCCGGGTAAGTGGTGGCTTTCCTATTCCTGCCGCCATAAAGACAGAGTTTAGTACTGGTTCTGAGTAAGGATGGCCGGTAGTTTTACAATTGGCCTAACACCTCGGTTACAAGATAGAGACACACCTATAACATTTATGGTGTCTCTAGGACACGGTTATCTCATGCTCTCAGGAGAATGGAGTGATTGTTTGCTGTCTTTTGACAGAAAAAAATGCCATCGCTATGGCCTCAACTACATAGACGTATCTGTCTTTCTGTAATGCCGTTTGTTAAAATCAAAAGAAAAAGTGATTTTTTACAACTGCGAGTTTTATTTGCAAAGCTGTGTTTGTAGCATTACTTTGATATTTTTTAGCGAAATCAATCACGATACCAGTGTCTTATGTAGCGATTAATAGTAAAGCGATTGCTATAGCTGCCTCAAAAGAACTATTCCTCATCTGGAGATTTTCCACACCTACAAGACCACGTAAGCTTAATTTACTTTTGTTATTATTAATTATTATTTAATTATTTATTATTATTATAAAAAAATAAAGATTTTTTTCTACGTATTTTTCCACGATAAAAAGTATCCCATTTTATGCCCAGCATTATAAGGAATAATTATACCAAGTTTCATCGAAATCGAACAGTTAGTTTTCACGTGATGCCTGAATATACATACAGACAGACAAAATTTTTTTTAACCACATATCTGGGTTTGGTATCAATCCAGTAACACCCCCTGCTATTTATTTTTTCAATATTTTCAATGTACAGAATTGACCCTTCTAAAGAATATTTATTAGGTAATACATATGTAAGATTATTGCGGCTTTTTATATTTGTTCTATTTGACAAATGTCATGTGTGGAGATTATATTTGCCACAATAATTGCTCTATTTGGCAAATACAGCCAATAACAAAAACAGCTTACTGAAAGTCTGTTGTTTTTTCCAAGCATACCAACAGACAGTAAAGCAAACAAGACAAGTATAACACTTAATTAACTGTTTGATTTGGTACTGCAAATTTATATTTGATATTCAACTCTATGTGTAGACGGTTATGTTGCTTATTTGCGATTGATTGTCGCCTCTGTGGTCTAGCGGTCCGGGTGTTGGACTTGACTGCATTAGGTCCCGGATTCGAATCCCGGGTCGGGCAACAGAAAGAAATATATTTTTATATATAATTTTCTAAGATTTTTATTAATTGCCTATGTCGTCAGGTGGCGGACTCGACTTCATGAGGTCTCGGGTTCAGTCCCAGGGTCAGGCAACCAAAAAAATGTGTTTCTCTCAATTTTCTAACAAAAATAATGTAGCACACATGCAATCCCGGGCTTGCATGTGTTCACGGTTTGTCACCTTTCATAATGTTGGAGTTGTGTCTTCGGCTGGTCGTGGTTGCCTTGCCTTGCCTCTGCCTATCTCTTCTGGGATACAGGCGTAAATATACTTTTCATTTCCTAAATTGGATTTAGTTAAGATTAGGCATAGTTCAACCGTAATATCTATACGCGTAATGCAGTGAAGAGAAAGAGGTGGAAAACTTTTTAGTGATTCCCCTGATTTTTTTAGGTATAACTGAACAAATGTATCACGTGGACGGCTCGCCTATGTCTACTGGGGATGGAACTCTTATCGATGACACGATATGTGCCATTGCGTGTTCAGACAGCCACCTCCTGATAGGCCGAGATTCTGGCACAATACTGCTGTTCTCACTCGTCAACTTCAAAAAGATTAACTCCTTGAATATGAACACGAAACCGTACAAACTTGGACTTAATTCTAATTCCAGGTATTTGTGTGTTTAACTTTATTTTTTAACCACCGATGGAAAAAGAGGAGTGCTATTTACGTGTGTGTGTGTGTGTGTGTTTGTGTGTGCGTGCTGGTTGCGTGCTTGCGTGCGTGCTGGTTGCGTGCGTGCGTGCTTGTGCGGGTGTGTTAGCGTGTGTGTGTCTCTGTCTGACTGTGGTATAAAATAATAGACCAATTCTACTGAAGTTGACGTCATCGAAATTATTCTTAGCTAAATTGCGATTTGGTTTTGTTAGGAGTTATGTTATGATTTATTTGAGGAAAGTAACAAATAAGCAAATTACTTAAGTTACATCTGATGGTTGATTTCGTATGGTTTTGGTGATGGTCACTGGGTACAGTGTAGTTCAAATAGCTGTTAAATGATGTTTTTTTATATCTATTCTAGCTATCTAGCTATCCCATGTGAACAACAAAAATACAATGGACACTTACAAACACTTTACTCAGTGATCGTCGCTAAAAAGACATGATTAGCCCCGCTGATGACACTAAATAATTCATTAAAAAATATATTAATAATATAAATAAATATCACAATAAGTTTTTCTTATAAATTCGCTACTTTGAAGTGAGATCAAATTGTATATTTTTTCAGAGTTATATATATATTTGTTCTCGTTTGTAAATATATATAGATGGTGAAGAATTTAAACACAAAAGTGTATGTATGAATATGCATGAATGCGTGCGTACGTAGGTGCGTGTTTATATATGTGCGTGTGTTTATTTAAAATATCAACATGGTATTTTTTTTTAGCAAATTCTACGTAATAGACCAGGTGGGTTCGCTGTATATCCTGGAGACGGAGATGGCGAACAACATCAGCGTGGGCCAGGCA
>NJDD01001318.1:288714-300635 GCA_002245505.1 Calephelis nemesis
GCCCCAGACAGGATTTGTAACTTTTCATCACAAGCCGACCATACCAAAGAATTACATACTTGTCCGCGTTGACATTTTTATAAACTACAACTGGATCAGAATCGCGGCCATAGACTGAGAAGATCCGGCGAAAGAAACTTAGTGGACTTGTCTTAATTAATTATGATATTTACTTACAGAATATCATCAGATACAAATCATAAAATATACATTACAATCTAATTACAATTAGTATGTCTTACGGAAAAATAATTACATATAAATTACTTTACAAATTGCAGATACATATGACTGAAACGGCTATAATATAGTCATTTAAAACAAAATTAGATCTCCAAAAATCTATACACAAAATTATACGTCTTCTAAATATTCTGAATTTTATAATACCACTCTTCGAATAAATTAACCACGCTCTTCATCTAACGTTTCAGGAACTAGAAATAACAATGGCCTTATTAGACAATATGACGGATAAATGTTCGCCGCAAAATATCGTGAGGGTAGAAGTGAAGTCGCTGAGGGACACGCGTCAGCTCATCGAGAAGGTGGGCTTGAAGGAGGCCGAAAATTTTATAAAAGACAATCCACATCCACAACTATGGTAACTTGGGATAATCTTAGTTTTTTGTAGATACCTGTATAATAATGTAACAGTAGTAAAACTGCAAAATATCGGTTTCATTCTCATTACCAGTGATAGGAATAGAAAGTGCCTATTTACCTAAACTTCGAAGAACAGAGAAAAGAAACGGAGACTTCCTTAGGGCTACATTTTTTGGGACACTTAAATACAAAAAAAAATATGTTGTTTGGAATAAGTTATTCGTATAGATAAAACATTTATAATTTATAACTTCATAAAATGTGTCTGTAATGGCGGTGTTTCTTATTATGTTATGTCTAGTAGCGAATTTTAAGTAAATAATTTATTCCAAATAACATATTTTTAATGTATTTTAGTGTTCGCCGACTTCCGGGAGAGATGTCCCACAAAAATTAGTCCTAAGGAAGTCTCCCGTTTCTTTTCTCTGTTCTTCGAAGTTCAGGGAAATAGGCACTAGCTATTCTATTACTGCTCATTACCATATCGTCTACATAAAACAATAATTCAATCGTGATAAAACTGCAAAATACCGATTTCATTTTGGAATGAAGTTCTTTACGGCAGGCTTGGACGAGATAGGGATTTTGCTGGGCGACCGAACTGAAGAAAAAGGTGATGGTAAAACCGTAAGAAAAAGTCCGTGGAATAAAACCGTCAAATGAGAGGTGCGCAGGCGCGACAGTTGCTGCGCGACCAACTAAAAAAATGTGATAGTAAAAATCGTAAGATAGAGTGGGTGAAATAAAACTGTTAAATGAGACGTGCGCAGGCGCGACAGTCGTATACACAAGCGAGTAGTGTATAATACCTTTCTCTTTCTCTTTTACTCAATGCATAGTATAGTATAGTATATAGTAATACATAATACTCATGAATTGTGTCGATTCTGCATTAGCCGAAGGAACTTCGTTCCTACCTGGTGTCCCACGACACCACATTTATATTTATTAATATATCGTCTACATGCAACAATAACTTAAACTCAGTAAAACTGCCAAAACGCGACTCCAATTTCTTTATCACGTCGCGATTTATCAATTAAAGTGTATTTCTTGTTATTAGGAAATTTGTCTGCTCGTATGCCACACTCATAAACTAAAATGTACTAAATCCGTAGGTTATTACTGGCAGAGGCATCATTACGAAACTTCGAATCGGAATCTGCTCTGGAAACAGCTGAAGCAGCTTTCGTAAGGAGAAATGACTATGCTGGTATCAGATTCGTGTCGAGGCTGAACGCTTTACATTCGAATGCTCTGAAAAAGGCAGAAATATTAGCGTATTTCAAAGATTTCGATGCCGCTGAAGAGATTTACCACAATGAAGACAGACGGTAAGAAATGTGGAATTATCACAACATAGTATAAAACAAAGTCGCTTCCTCTGTCCCTATATCCCTTTGTATGCATAAATCTTCAAAACTAAGCAACGGATTTTGATGCAGTTTTTTTTAAGAGGTAAAGTGTTTTAAATAGGAAGGTTTATATGTATATTTAATATCCGTGCGAAGCCGGGGCACGCCGCTAGTTATGTAATATTTTGAACTTGCTGTTGCCCGCGTGGTAATATAGGAAATTTTTTTCGGGATAATAACTATCCTGTGTGTTAATCCAAGTTACCCTCTATGTGTGTGCCAAATTTCATGAAAATCGGTTTAACAGTTTTTGGGTGAAAAAGTAACAAACAAACACAAACTTTCGTATTTATAATACGAATAGGATTAGTATCATTGTTTCCATCTTTGGCACTTGGTGAAACTCTACTTTTTATTATTTTATATTATATGAATACACTATTTCACTTATTATTATTTTTTCCAAGTTCACAAAATCAGTTAATCTGTTTTACTTAAACGACATTTTGTGAAACTGTTGTGCTAAATATATAAAAAGGAAAAAAACATGTAGTAAATGACACGGCGTATATGGCCTCTTAAGGTAGAAACAGACTGAGCCCACGTACGCAACGTATACGGGCAAACATTTGTGTGACGAACATTTAGATGTCTGCATTTCCGGGTCTGGGTGTTTATTAAATATATTCTGGTATCTATTTAAGTATTTCTATGTGTTAGAATCGTTGATTAACACCCATAACACAAGCATATTATTTGCATACTTTGGGGTTAGATTCAATTTGTGTAACTTGTCCAGAGATATTTATTATGATGACGTCTGAAATCGTGTGACACCCTTGAATTTATGTGGAAACGTGTGGCTTAGAAACACACTAATCGTACGCGTACGTAGATCTGTCGATCCAGTGGGAAAACGAGTGGGAAAGGTGGAGGGGATCATGCGCTATCCCACGCGTCAGACAACTGTGTTTCTAGATCGTACGTACGCGCGACGTGTCAGACGCAGATGAAACGTTGGAGAAGGATCTTTACCAACAATATAATGGGAGGAGAATTTATTCGTGTACCCAATATCTTCTATTCTATTCCTCGATCAAAGTATTAAACTTTGATTATTGTATGCGTATATAAAATGAGGAAAAAAAGATAAGTTCCTTTCGCCGGATCTTCTCAATATGTGGTCATGTTTTGATCTGGTTGTAGATTTTAATATTATATCGACGCGTCATAAGTATCTTTTGTATGGTCTACGTGAAGTAATCTATTATCTTTCTTTCACGGAATAAGACAATGTGTAACACTAAAGCTAAAATAGCTGGAACAGGTAACGATTTTAGAAAGTCAACGCAAAACTCGACCACGTCATTTTATTAATACCTAACACTTACTTGGTCGACGGGTTAGCATACAAGTCTGTCGAACATTTATGAGTTCTTTTTTCCAGTGTTGGTCCAGGTCCTCTAGATATAATATACCATCTGCCTTTCGATCTAGAAGCTCACAAGAGATTAGCTTAGGTCAAAAAGGTCATTGTTATCAAGACTACTACTGGCGGTAAAGTGCTAACTTGCATGGGTAGGGATCCACGCTTTACCTAATCCTGCCACCATAGTGATAGTGTCCTAGTCTGGTCTCCGGAGAGTAGGTTATCCTATATAGGATGGTAGGTTTATAGACTTGCATGACAATAGGCTTAACACCCAGGCCAGAAGACAGTGATGCACGTATAGTAGTACTATTTAAATTATGACATTAACAGCTACTACATAGTATTTCATGCTCCGATAGTAGCGCATTCTGCCGGATCTAATATAAAACATTCCAAAATCAACGACTACTTACAAACAAAAAAATAATTCAAAATTTCCAGTGGACTAAATTGTCAATCTAAACCATTTTCGAATGCCCTTGAACGCACACAAAACAAATATCAAAATCTCTCCAGTCGTCTAGGAGGAGTTTAGTAACATATGTACGCACGCACACAGTATTACCATCAAGAGAGTCTTTTGATGACATAAAAAATAATCGAAAATGTGAAAAAAAACCGGTTTTAGTTAAGTGGTGTTATTTCAGAGACCTAGCGATAACAATGCGGAAGCGGCTTGGCCACTGGTTCCGAGTGGTGGAGCTGCTGAAGATGTCCGTCACCACCACTGACGCCCAAGTGAAGCAGGCTTACAGCAACATTGGGGACTATTATATTGATAGGCAGAATTGGTAAATGTAACATAATATTTCTCCGTGTTAGTCTAGATTCCTTTGCAGAATAGACCTTTCTGCCTTCTTGCCAGGCAGCTCGTAAAGGCGAGCATAGGCTTACCGTCACTAGAACCGTCACATATTAGAGATGTGGTAGAAATTCGCAGCGACTAGGCCGGATTGGTACCACCGCCTTACCTATCACCGTCAGTGCTTGCCGTTGATTTGTTTCAGTTCGGAGGGTTAAGTTACCCGGTAATCTTACGTTTACTTACGTACTTGCGTTGCCAACCTCAGGCCGGGATGCTAGGCCTCGAGCAAAAGTATGTTTACCGGCTACCTAACCCTCCGAACCCTAACACGTTAACGGCAAGCATTGGACGTTGTGTCGGCAGGCATAGTTAAGGCGGTGGTACCAATCGGGGTGATTCGCAGTGAAACTCTACCACCTAGTCATATGTCACGGTTTTAGTGATGGAAAGCCTATGCTCGCCTTTTACAAGCTGCCTGGCAGGAAGGTAGATGGTCTATTCTGCAAAGGAGCCCGGACCAACACGAGGAAAATGGACTGATTTCGAATAAAACCTGAAAACAGTTAAAATGAGAATTGTAGGTAAACTAGAGCTGTCAGATGACATCTAGTAGCAACAATGTAATTCATACTACCTACTTTACCCACTACAGATGCGAACAGAGCTGCCCCAAACCAATTTTTTTTCTGAAGGTCAGTGTAAGTATTAACCAATTCGTTTAGTTCTATCTCCGAGACGAAACGCAAATGACAAGCATTGACGTAAAGATTGTTAATTCTTCGTCTTCTTCTTTTATAAATATGGCTTTCGATCGTTTTTCACGACTTCTTTGCCAATGTCACTTAATTGTTATACAGTCATGTCACTAGTCACTATGTACAAAGTCATGTCAGGTCAGAATCTTGAGTAAAGCGGTGGCTTCGTTACTCAAGCTCATCTAGTGAGATTTGACGACAGCGAGGAAATAGACGAATAGGTATAGACGAATCACTTAATGATTATTTCACTTGTGCACTTTCACTGAACAAAATAAATCTAATTCCCACCTAAATTAACCAATTTCACTCAATATAAACAAGAGATTCAATAATTATAAAAAAAATTACGATCACCCTAATTCACGATTTCAAAACGAGCTGTTAATTAATTCTAAAAGTAAAGTAAAGTATCTTCACGCCCATATCCCCGAAGAGGTAGGCAGAGGCACAACCAAGGCACCCACGACTAGCCGAATATACTAAGTCCCACAATGTGATAGGTGCCTATCACCAACCGGGCACATTTCCAATCCCGACCAACATTTTTTATTTTTAGAATAATTGGAAAAATCCAATTTTCGTTTTGCTGGCCGACCCGGGATTCGAACCCGGGACCTCACGCAGTCAAGTCCAACACCCGTACCAAAATATAAGGAAGTTGTTCAAATAATACATTATTTCAGGGCTAGCGCCATTGAATACTACAATCTATCAAATAATATTGAAGGTTTGAAGAAATGCTACATGGCGCTAGAGGATAATGAATCTCTGGCAAAGCTAGTCGTAACTTCTCCTAGATCAAATAAGGTAAGTTCTGCTAGTGGCATCTCAATCTTTGTATCTGTGTTTTAACCGACTTCGAAAAAGGAGCAGGCTATGTTCGACTCCTATATTTTTGTATTTTTATCGATTTCTGAATCGTATTAAAAAGAGCGCACTGCCGAAGTGATCCCATTGCTACCAAGTCTGGATCTTATGTTGATGGAGTTCCAGCGAATTTTCAAGTTCAAGAAAATTTTTTGGGTATAGGGTATTATACCCTACAAAAGATATCGATTATGTGTTGCCAACAGTAAACCACGACAGCGGCGAGCACGGAACATAATAGTTATATAATTATGTACCTGGTATTGAAAATGTGCTATTTGAAATTTTATCATGTTAGGTGGAATAGAACACATAAGTAGGCAAATTTTCCTTGTGTTAATCTGGGCTCTTTTGCAGAATAGACTGCCTTCTTGCCAGGCAGCTCGTAAATGGCGAGCATACGCTTAACGTCACTAACACCGTGACATCCTACTAGGTGGTAGAGTTTCTCAATGACTCACCCGCATTGGTACCACCGCCTTACCCATTCCTGCCACCATAACGTCCAATGCTTGCCCTTAACGTATTCCGGTTCGGGGGGTGAGGTAGCCGGTAAATTTACTTTTGCTCGAGGCCGAACATCCCGGCCTCAGGTTGACAACGCACCATTACCACCTTTAGTGTCTCTAGGCGTCGTGAATTTCTTACCTTCAGGAAATCTGTCTGCTTGTCTGCCTTCCAATATCATAAAAAAATGTGACTTATTAATGTATGTCTTAGGAAAGCAACACCAAAGGTGTCATCGAGCGGCCGTTAGAGGGGAACCAGGAGCCGTGCGTGCAAGCTATTATACAGTTACGGTCGAGCGGACGCATAGCACAAGCTGCATCTATGGCTTTCCAAGTAATATTTTATTTAAAAAGCTTTTTAACCTCTAGTATAAACATATTACATAGTTATCGCTTTTGTGGTCTGGCGGTTCAGTTGTTGGACTTGACTGCATGAGGTCCCGGGTTCGAATCCCGGGTCGGGCAACACAAAAAAAATTGGGTTTTTCTAATTTTTTATTTAATTATATATTTTTTTAGGCTGGACAGGCTAAGGGCTAAAACACATAGACATACTCGATTCCAATTTCTAGTATTGCATGAATCGAGCTTCAAGAATAATCCTACTGATAAGAATAGCAATAATAATAAATCTGAATTAAAAAAGATTCATACACTTTTTACTGTTTTTCTGAAAAGCTTGCCAACTTGGAAGCTTCGAAAGCTGCATCACCGTGGAGAATCAAGAAACTGTATATTCTTGCCGGTCACTTGTACAGTTCGCATTCATCAGGTTAGTGCCTTAAGTTTATTTATTAGAGAGGTAAAAAATGGTATTTCCCCGTGTTGGTCCGGGCTCCTTTGCAGAATCGACCATATACCTTTATGCCGGGCAGCTCGTAAAAGGCGAGCATAGGCTTACCGTCACTAACACCGTGACATCTGACTAGGTGGTAGAGTTTGGCAGCGACTCACCCTGATTGGAACCACCGCCTTACCTATTCCTGCCGCCATAACCTGTCGGCGTGTTCCGGTTCGGAGGTTAAGGTAGCCGGTAAACTTACTTTTGCTCGAGGCCTAACATCCCGGCTTCAGGTTGGCAACGCACCATTACCACCTTTGGTGTCTCTAGGCGGCGGAAATTTCTTACCATCAGGAAATCCGTCTGCTTGTTTGCCTTCCTATAACATAAAAAAAAAGTATTCCTAATGATAAGAATTACAATTCGTCTGTAAACACCAGAAATGCTAATAGATTGCCAAAGGGATGTTATACCTTTCCTATTAGTACAAGATCCGAACCTACATCGACTTACACCGAGCTGATAATTGAATAAAACATATTTTATAGTCAAGTAAGTGTACAACAAATCCTGGACCGAATATTTTTAATTATTTAAAAAAATGTTTTTCATTTATATTTTTAAATGAAGAAGCACTTAAGTATACAACAAATCCTGGACCGTATATTTTTAATTATTTTAAAAAAAAATGTTTTTCATTTATATTTTTAAATGAAGAAGCACTTGTACTGTTTTACGTATTGAATTACTTTAAGTAATTTAAGTTCTAGACCTGATGATGCTGTCAAAAGCGAAACCGGTAGGCTATTTATAAAATAATAAAGTATAAGTGATACGTAAAACAGTACAAGTGCTTCTTCATTTAAAAATATGAATATTTGGAAGTTTTACCAAGCGCCGACGATGGAAAATATCAAATGTTTTTCATGTTTCCCATTTTTTTAGGCAACCCTATATATCAACATAAATTGTAATAAAACTGCACGTATGTTGATATTTTTTTTCTATTATCCTATCCCGTGAAAGTAACTAGCATCGTGAATAATCTGTTTATACCTGGCAATCCAGATAAGTAACAGGCAACCCAACTTCTGCAAATTCGTCTTATACCTACTTTAATTCGGGATAATATTTTAATATGGCATCAATTAATTTTAGACAACCCATTTTTAATATATTTTCTGATATACTTTCTGATTTTTCTGATATTTTAATATATTTTTTGATATACTAATCGCCTCTGTGGTCGAGCAGTCCGGGTGTTGAACTTGACTGCATGAGGTCTCGGGTTCGAATCCCGGGTCGGCCAACAAAATGAAGATTGGATTTTTCCAATTTTCTAATAAAAATAAATGTTGGTCGGAATTGGAAACGTGCCCGGTTGGCGATAGGCTTGCCACCTATCACATTATGGGACTTAGTATCTTCGGCTAGTCGTGGGTGCCCTGGTTGTACCTCTGCCTACCTCTTCGGGGATGAGGGCGTGAAGATACTTTTTTTTCTGATATACTAAATTTGCCATAAAACCGGTTTCTACCTATTATCAGATCGGTGTAGGTCGACCTAACTTCGGATCTTAGACTATATTGTATGTCATCCGACACCTTGGCCTTTCATACTGAAATAGGACTATGCCTCATGTAAGTAATTTTACCGACTTCTTTACGTTCCACACTAAAAAATGACAATGATAAGCACTGATACTTCGTCAGAAATAAAATGTAAGTAAGTTATGCTGTATAAAGTAAATGTCGTGACGTAATATGTTCTGAAAGTGGCGCGCACTCAACAGCCAATACCAAAAAATTACAATAAATAAAATAAAATATCCCTAAACAAGTTACACAAATTAAATCTAACCCCAAAGTAAGCAAATTATATGCTTGTGTTGTAGATGTTAGTCAACGATTCTAATACATGGGAAATACTTAAATAGATACCAGAATAAATTTAATAAACACCCAGACCCGGAAATGCAAACATCTAAATGTTCATCATACAAATGCCTGTCCCCGTCGGGAATCGAACTCGAGCCTCGCGGTCGATCGGTGTAGTTAGGTGTGTACGCTAGCCACTCGACCAACGAGGCGGTCGTACACATCGCATTTAGTCAGTAAGGTTACTCTTGAATCTTGGTATTATGCGAAATAGAAATTTGAATAGTATAAGTAATTTTAGGTACTTTTAAACAGTACTAGAGGATTATTCACATTTAGTAACAAATAGATTCAGCGAATACGGTAAAATAATTTATGGTTTAATAATAACTAAATGTTATTAATTCGTCAGTGTTGTGTTTGAAAAAAGTATATTCACGCCAATGTCACCGAATGTGTTGGCAGATCCACAACCAGGGCACCCACGACTAGCCGACGATACTAAGTCCGACATTGTGATGGGTGACAAACCTATCGCCAACCGGGCTCATATCCAATCCCGAGCAACCTTTTTATATTAGAAAAAACAAATTTTCTTTTTGTTGCCTGACCCGGGAATCGAACCCGAGACCTCATTCAGTCAAGTCCAACACCTGGACCGCTAGACCACAGAGTCAAGGGTTTCTAAAATGATATACTCGATTCCAATTTTGCTTGAATCGAGCTTCAAGAGTAACCCTATTGGTATATGTCGACATCTAAAATTATTCCTGCCGCCATAACGTCATGACGTGTTCCGGTTCGGAGGGTAAAGTAGCCGGTAAACGTACTTTTGCTTGAGGCCTAACATCCCGGCCTCAGGTTGGCAACGCACCATTACCACCTTTGGTGTCTCTAGCCGGCGTGAATTTTTACCATCAGGAAATCCGACTGCTTGTTTGCCTTCCAGTGTCATAAAAAAAAGGTTTAGACCACTTAGGCTTGACTGCACTAGTGATTGTTCACAACGACCTTAATTTAACCAAGTTGCTGGATAGGCTAAGGGCCAAAACACAAAGGCACCCGCTAAAATCGTCGGTTTGCGTTGCGGCGTCATAGACGTGTCGCTTCCATGGACCATCGTGAAAAACTTATTTCCTATAATATGTTATTAGAAAAGTTTTACTCTGAAGCGCCGCTACAATCGGCAGTGACGATACTGCTGATAGCTGTGCGGCGTCGCAACGCGGTTATGTGTTTCGGTCCTAGGAACGATCACATTGTAGATTTAAAACTAACCTCTTGGTACACATTCAGTCGCAGTATTCATCTGTTGGTTGGAAGATTAATTCTATTAAGACACATTAACAAAAGCACACCTCTTGTGTCCTTTGTTTGTCGCGATCTTAACATCGAATTATGTCGACTCGTCTCAGGAAATATGTATTTAAGTCAGGTTTATGTGAAATCAATATTTTTTTTGTTTATATCTGGATCTTTTTAATTGTTATTTTGTTTAATATTATTTAGATATTTATACATTAATACGTGATGCCAAAACTTTTGACCCCTTTTTACGAAAATTGCGCAAACGCAGCAGTATGAAATTTGGCACATTTATAGTTTATGTGTAGGAGAAGCGCAGAACGCTAACAGTATTCAATAAGAATGCTTATAAAGTACATTATAAATCAACAAATAAAACATAACCCACATTACCATGCATTTGACACACACACAAACAAATAAATTGATGTTGACGATAAAAGATCACAGATGGCGCACTAACTATTCAGGAAACAAAATAGTTGGTGTTAAGAAATAAAGATGGCGTTCTTATCAACAAGATATTAAAATTTAATATGGTCGAATTTCGACAAATGGGCGACCACTAGTAGTGTTAAATAGTAATTCATAAGCGGGTACTTAAGCGAGCTTCGTTTATTTTTTGTCGACACAATGAAATTAATGAAAGGCAAACGTGTCTAACAATAAATACGTTCAAATGACACTACCCTCCGCAATCAAAGCAAAGCCACACCTACTGACTAATTGGTTTATTAATTACTTAATACATTTTGCAATAAATGGCTTCACTTGCGAAGTGGTTGTTTGTATGGCTTTATGTATTACATCAAGTAAGGTAGGTAAGTTAAAGGAAATCATATAATCTGCAACGTCGGCACTTATTACAATTTCATTGTATGTTTGACTAGCCACTAGCCAACTCGGTTACATACGTGCCACCGGACATCTAATAATAGTTTGTATGGGAAATATAAAAATGTTGTTTTGTTATTTTTTTAAATTTTATTCGAAATAAAATACGTTATTTTAATTATTAATTCCCAATAGAAATTTCTACCTCTGCTAGGTTGGGGTAAATACTTTTATAATTTAAAAAAGAAATCTTAATAGTATAAAATTACGAAGTAATTAGTTTATAATTTTCCTCGGAACATATCGGCTTAGTAGATTTATTTTCATAAAATCACTTATTTTTAGTCGCCTAGACAGATTTTTTTAAGAAACATGTTTATAGATTTCAAAAAACAGATAGATTCTTCTACACATGTCTCACCTATATATTCTTTTATATTGCTCACTTATAAACTCACATACAAGTTTCTCATTTATGGATTTTTCTTCAGTTTTCATTTTAACAAATTTCGCATTTATAGATGTTTCTTTTGAATATTTCCGTGCAGGGTTTAAGTAAATTTTCGATAGGTTGTGCGTGAAAGGAGTTGCTTTAAGGTTGACGGATATATGGAAGAAAGAAAATATTGTACGTGTACTGAGTTGTAGCAAGGCGGATCCAGTCTTCCAGCCAAGAGGGTAATAGGGCGAATACCATTTGATCTAGCTAAACGTAGCCCCGGGGGGCTGAGGTAATGGTTGTATCCGCCCTTGTAGCGTCGGAGAGCGGGGCTCGCCGCAGCTGGCGGGGTG
>NJDD01001318.1:319288-344197 GCA_002245505.1 Calephelis nemesis
AAATCCCTTCTTCCCTACTAATATTATAAATGCGAAAGTAGCTGTCTGTTTGTCTGTCTGTTACGCTTTCACGCTTAAACCAGTAAACCTCTTTGCTTAAAGTAAAAAAAAACCTTTAAAAGTAAACAGTTAATTTTTATTTGTTTTTTTTTGTTGCCCGGACCGGAAATAGAACCCAAGATCTCAAGAAGTAATTCCGAAGACGGACGGTTAGACCTCAAAGACGATATGTATATTTCTAAAATTTCGACAAAAAAAATCTGTTAGAGGTTTCCATAACTTGCTATACAGTTTAATTTCATAGGATTTGCCAAAGTGCAGATAAAACTGTAAACACAATAATCCCTACTATTTATCTGAGGTGAAATTAGAAAAGAGAAAGGGTATGTTCAGTTTTGACGCCAAAATTGCTGAATTGACTTTAATATTTACAAAAAATAGATGAAACTTTAGATAGCGATATAGGCTACATTTTATCTTAAAATTTTAACGAGCAGTGTTGGAGAGCTAAATATCATATTAGTAGACTACGCGGGCGAAGCAGCGGGTAACAGCTAGTAATAAATAAATAAAAAATAACAGTTTCATTGTTGGTTTTTACATAAATGAAGAAACTTGCATACACTTAAACATAATTTCTTTACCATTTTTTGCAACACTTCATTTAGATGTTTGATACACAAATTTTATTCAATTCATAGGGAAACCGAAACAAAAATTTATTGTATGTAAATGTTTATTGACTTGTTGATATTGAAGCAAATGAAAATGTTGGTAGTACAAAACTGTTACCTTGTTAATATGTTTTGCCCTTCTTAACCATATTAAAAACACAAAAGCAACAGATTTAATAATATTTTTTGCAACAAAGTATGGGACCTAAAAAAAGTACCCAGACTAGTGCCGCTTGACTACTTGGATCCAACTCTCAACAACACAAGAGTAAATTTTCTACATATAATGGATTAATACTTATGAAAAATCTATGTGGTCTAGTGGTTAAGGTGTTGGATTTGACTGCATGTGGTCCCGGGTTCGAATCCCTGGTCGGGCAGCAAAAAGAAAATTTGGATTTTTTGTTATTTATTTTATTAATTAACTAATAAAAAAATTGCTTGGATAAGTGCCTGGTTGGCAATAGGCTTTCCACCTATTACATTGTGGGACTAAGTGTCTTCGGCTAGTCATGGGTACTCTGGTTCTGCCTACCTCTCCGGGAAAATGGGCATGAAGATACTTTTTTTTATTTAATTTGCTATTTTAATATAACCCATATCATACTAAACATATGGTGTAAATAGAATCTACAACACAAGTCAGTAGAAGGTCAGGTAGCATGTATAAGGTTAGGTATTTATGACTTCTAAACCACAAAGTTTACATTCATCATTAACAAAACATGTTGGTTTTGTAAATTATACTTTATTTCACTTATCACTTTCTGTAGAAAGGAGGTCGCCCAGATGGGTTATTAACTATTTGTTATTTGGAGCAGATGCTTCACGACTTAACAAATAGGTAATAAACATTCTGCTGATCACATGGTACCCACTGTCAGTTTCAGTCCAATGATTAAAATTCATGGTCATAAAAGTTAAATACTTGCTCTAATAACAAAATAAATACACTGTGCTACTTAACACACAAATCATATTTGTAAAATGACTGTCAGATAAAAAAAACTTCATTCAACTAATAAACTAAAATGAAACTTACCAATAATAAATATTCATTGTATGACCCACTCCTTGTCCAATTTTAGAAATACTTTCTGCATCATTTTCTGCACTAACGTAATATTCCGTAGAAAGTATAAAACACAACAAAAAAATTGCAATTGAGAATGTAATGGAAATATTGTTTAACAAAGACATCTTCACGAAGACTTATTTTAAGCTCGAGTAAAGCTCAAGTTTTACCATTTAATAATTTGAAAAGCCAAGCCTGTAATTTAACTAAATAATCGAATGATATTTATCAAATTAATTATCAACTTTTTAAAGAATAAAGAATGACTAATCTCAATTTCTCTCAAAATTTTAACTTTTATGTCATGTGTCAATGTCATAAATTATTATTTTTTTAAATCTTCTTCCTTTTTGGCTTAATTGTTAGCATTAAGTTAACCACAAAATTAAAGTATATAACGAACAGCCTCAAAGAGTACATCATCTCCCAATTTAACTACGTGATGCTAGACCTTGGTCGATTAGCTATGTACACGAAATCCTTTGAGTATTAAACCAACAATACTTAAAGCCAGAAACCAACGCATGCACAGTAGCGTATACATTTCTACATACATACTTACTAGGTAAGCATATATTCTGCCAGCTATAAACTTTTCGTGGAAAATGTCCTAGGCTGTCGGTTCAGTCACTCGTTACGTTGCGCGTTAGCCTAATACTCAAATATCGTTACCAAATCATCATAAAAATGTAGTTACATTATTTAATATTAAATAATAAAGAACAAATCTAATCTTTTGTTAAAATCTCTTTAGGCTCCTCGTATTGCAATTTTAGTTGACGAATTATCAACAACTCCAAGTTTGAATCAACCAACTAGTTTGTAACTAGTTAAGTTTTGAGTTGATGATTCAAAAGTTGTAAGTTATTTATGCTAAGGTTCAAGCGTAGTCAAAACAAATCAAGTACTATTTCTCTCTTCTCCCCTAGCACCTTCATTCTACGAAATATTTTAATAAAACAACACTTTCTTTTACAACTTTACATAATATGACAAAAGTTACAAGTATGAGTTTTATGTGTGATATCGTAATATGTAGCGATATTTCAATTTCAATAAAATAACAAACATACTTCAGGACCTACATTTTTTCAACAAAAGATGAGAAAAGGGACTGTTATGATAAAGATGGTGGTTACAATTTTTCATACCCAAATATTTAAAAAAAATGTTTTCGTTGAGTTAAAGCTATTTTATTTTTTTCCAAACCTAAAATTTTTTACCTATCGACATGATGTCGTAAGGATCGCGCCATAGACTATACACCTTTTTTCCTAAGGTTAAACGCGCACTGTGACTTTTGTTGTCTAGACACTATGCTTATCTATTTTATACACGGTACTTTTGTATGAGACAAATATACGGTCGAGGTGAAAAAAATTCGCCCCTGAGTATTCCCTCTAAATTAAGCTAAATGTAATTCCGTAATAAGATTAATTAATTACGACTAATTTTTAGCTATTTTATGTACGTTTGCAATGTTTCTTTGTTTATTATTTTCACAATCACATTGATTTACCTTGTTTAATTTTGGAATTCTAGTGATTTTTTTGGTAAAATCCTGTAGGTAGTATTACATTGTCAATAATATCACGATATCATGATAATATTGATCATAATATCACAAGGTTTTTGGAAATCTTGAAATCCACGATATTCAGAGGGCGTGGCTTCAATAGTATTTAAACGTAAGCGTATCGAGATATTTTATGTCAGTATTCGCTTGCAGCCATGATGGAACAACGTGTGAGTAGTGACGATTTGTGACAAAATACGCATTGTGTCGTTGATGTGACACATGCACATAATATTAGTGTCAATGTACTTTTATGAGTTCAATATTATTTCACAACATATTAGTAGTATTCAGTCCTAAAGTGAACTGCATTAAACATTGTCGTATCCAGAAGTGTTTTCAATTATCATTCATTTTACTGATAGCTGGAGAACCGCCACAGTTGACACTAATGTTAACGAAGGAAATAATGACTTAAAGGAATTTATTTATTCTCTTATATGAAACGTGTCCAGCTGTGTGGAACCCTAAACATAAATATTTTAAAATAATTGCCGAAATCGTCCACATCGCCGCGCAAGATCATTTCTTGTGTGATATTTGGATGTGTTTTTTATATTTTAATGGAAGGCAAACTCGCAGACATGCCGTCTAGAAACACCAAAGTCGGTAGTGGTGTGTTGCCAACCTGAGGCCGGAATGTTAAGCCTCGACTCAAAGTAAGTTTACCAGCTACCTTACCCTCCGAACCGGAACACGTCAACGGTAAGCATTGACGTTATGGCGACAGAAATAGTTAAGGAGGTGGTATCAAACCGGACGAGTTGCTGCGAAATTCTATCATCTAATACGATGTCACGGCGTTAGTGACGGTAATCCTATGCTCGCCTTTTACGGGTTGACTGGCCGAAGGGCAGATGGTCTATTCTGCAAAGGAGTCCAGCACTATTTCTTCTCTTTAATACGAGTATTATTGCTATAGCTGCTTTTTACTGTTATCTATTTAGAATTCGGATAAATCTAATTTTAATCGAATGTAAAACACAACTTCACTCTAGTACATTCAACTGTATACTCAAAGAGAATACAATACTACGTTATGTGTATACTGATGATGATATTATTGACAAATGTGATAGCCCATTTCAATACTTGTGATATCCCGATATTAGGTTCATGAAAATATTGACCATGTTACATATATTATTTTTTATGATATTGGAAGGCAAACAAGCAGACGGGTATCCTGATAGTAAGAAATTCACGCTGCCTAGAGACACCAAAGGTGGTAATGGTGCGTTGCCAACCTGGGGCCGGGATGTTAGGCCCCTGTAATGTATTTAGGTAATTTGGCGTTTATTTTTCTGCGTAGTGACATCACTATTGTCAAATGTCAATTGCCAATGTCAAGTGTCGGCTAACAGCTGGAGAATGACGGTGAAAAACATTCCGAGTGATTTTATAATTTGAATATTGTGTTCAAAGAATATAAATACTCTTTATCAAATTGTGTTATTTTAACATTTCACGAATAGTTTAAATTTTGTTTCTTAAAAATAAGTCTTCTGTTTTTATGTAATATACTTTTTGCTCGATCATTCTAATAGTGTTCTATGGTATCTAAAAATGCCTCATAATCATAGCCATTGTCATGATCATGACCACGAAAGCTCTGATGAGTTAGGCATACAGTATAATCTATTTGAAAAAATTGATAAGGAAAATTTGCAATGTTTAAATGAAAGTGTGGATGGAGCTGGAAAAACCGTTTTTAAACCTTGGGATAAAAGATTAGATAGAACTAACGTAAGTAACTCATGAAACTAAATAATTAATTATCTAGGCATCGTCAATTAGTTTCATATTGTTCAAACTATTTTGCCAAATTCTTAGGTTTTTGAAAGATTACTTACACAATTAAGATACTTAAATACATTTGACTACATCTGTAATCATCAGTCCTGTAACTCGAAGTGTGTTTTTAAAATTTTCTTATATAAAACAATGTTGTCCAGGATTGACAATGTGCCGTTTGCTACCTATCACATTGTGGGACTGTGAACTTTCAGCTACTTGTGGGTGCCCTGGTTTTATCTTTGCTTATCTTTGGGGACCAGGCGTACAGATATTTTGTTATTTTTTTACATAAATAAAATTACGACAATATGTATAGATAGCTATAAATTATGTTCATAAATCAGCTAAGCAAAAGGACTCTATTTTCTTTTTAGTCTTCTTTGTGATATTTCCTTTTAATATTTAATTATGTTTCCAGTTTGTTGAGAGTGATGCCGATGAGGAACTATTGTTCAATATACCTTTTACTGGAAATGTTAAATTGAAAGGAATAAAAATAGCTTCTGAAGATACTAATTCTCACCCTGCCAAACTCAGATTGTAAGTATATTGAGGGCTACTTGCTTAATCCTGTGTTTAATTTAGTAATAGCTTAAACTGTCTTTAATACAATATTATTGAACCTTTGTTAGAAGCTAGCTCAGAGTTGAATATTATTAGGCATTTGCAAGCGGCATCTGATGATAGTAATCCAAAACATTGAATAAGTTTAAATATAAGTCATTCTGTTTTATGAACCTCCAATTTGTTGAGAGTGTATACCAGCCATTCTCAAAGTAAGCGATAACACCCCCTTGTGGGCGCTGGAAGCTTAGAGTAAGAAAATCTGAAAAAAAGACTTTTATTGAACTCCAGGCATGTTATTTTTGAGTTTTTTGACGAGAAAAGATGCCGAAAGGGTGCTACAAAATTGCTGATGTTCAAAGTGGGTGTTACATGAAATAAGTTTGGGAACCTCTGGTGTATGCTAATGTGGTAGGAAGGAGAATTTTAGCCAGTGATCTAGCCATCTGGTTTTTGACTGGACTTCATAATATCCTGAGTTTGTTCCCCTGGTAAAGCAAAAAGAAAAAAAAAAGTTGTTGAGTTTGTTCCCCTGGTAAAGCAACGAAAAGAAAATCTGTTTTTTTAATTAAAACAATGTTTACTGAGACTGGCTATGTGCCGGGTTGGCAATAGACTTGTGGTAGCAAGCTTAAACATCTAAGTCTAAGATAAATGAGGTAATATGGACTATTTGTGGATGCCCTGGTATTTTTGCTTACCTCTTTGGGATATATTATGTGTGAAGATACTTGAAAGAGTTTCAGGAGATTTGTTACTGAATTCATTCAACATCTACGGTATCTGTAGGTACATGCTGTCTCTTACTCACAAAGAAGCTTATGCCATCTTTTTCCATAAAAAGGAGAAGATAATATTTTTCTCGAATAAATAACAAGATACAATTAAATTGTTTAAATGTTTTTATGAGATCAGAATTCAGACAAGACAGAGGAGACTAGGTAAAAAATCTTTGAAAGATAGCAAATGGTTCCGAAATGATTCCACATAAATTTTATTAACATCCTGCTAGTTGTTTTTGAGTTATACTTAATTAGTGCATGCATTTTTGGGACCACCTTAGAATCATTACCTATATTTCTAAAAAAGAACATCAAAATCGGTTGGCTATTGACCGTGCAAAAAAAACATACACTCAATAATCCATCATGTTGAGAACTTCCTCCTTTTTGTTTTTTTTAGTATGAAGTTATGATATTAATTGATTAAAATAAATGCAAAGACCTAACATTGACATTAATTTGATAGCCTCGTTGATCGAGTGGCTAGTGTACTCGCCTAACTGCATCGACGAACTGCGAGGCTCGGGTTCGATTCCCGACGGGGGCAGGCATTTGTGTGATGAACATTTAGATGTCTGCATTTCCGGGTCTGGGTGTTTATTTTATGTATTCTGGTATCTATTTAAGTATTTCTATGTAATAGTATTGTTAACTAACACCCATAACACAAGCATATAATTTGCTTACTTTGGGGTTAGATTCAATTTGTGTGTGTCCAGGGATATTCATTATTTATTAATTAATTTTGTAGATTCAAAAACAAACCAAATATGACATTTGATGATGTATCCATGGAACCAGATCAAGTATTTGAATTGCAAAGAGATGCTGATGGACACTTGGAATATGCACCAAAGTAAGTAAAATTGAATTATCTTTGTTTAATATGGATATCTTACATAATGTTATTTTGAACTGGACTACTAGATTATATAAAAGGACTACTGATAGCTACTAATAATACATAATAAGTAAATATTATATAATAAAACTAAGTTGATAAAATGTGCGTGCCGATAAAACTTCAAAAATGATTCCCGATATGATAAAGGGACCTATACATATAGTGCAAACAATAGCCCTTTATCCCCCCTCTAACAAGAAAGTTCCCGTTTTAAATTAAAGGGCGTATTTTTAAAGATATAAGGGCTTTTCCAGTTCCTCAACTTGAAAATTAAGTGAAGTAGTGTCGCCATCTGTTGTCGAGTAGTTGAACTCCATTAAAAACATTTGAGTTGCGTTTCAAAAGGCTACGAGCAATTACAGCATGTGTAGCAATAGCGCGAAATTTGAAATTCCAATTTCAACAAAGTCTTAAATTACATTTGTTTCTATGATAAAGTTATTAAATTTTGTGTATTTATACAGCATTAGGTAGCTTTCATTTTGGAGTTGAAGCGAGATAAGTTTAGTTATTCAAATTATCAATTCTGAAAATATTTTAAAATTTAAGTTTTCAAATTTCGCGCCTTTACTACTTATGCTATAGCTGCAGAACTTATTGTTACGGTTAATATTACCGTTACACCCAAAGTAATTATTCCTCGCGGACGAAGTCGCGGTCAGAAGCTTATAAGTAATATTACTAAAGTATAAAGAACACACTTGTGTACAAAAGGCAAGCACACTTGAACATCTTACTCTCTGCCTACCCTGTAAGGGACTTGACCTGTAGACGTGTATATGTGTGTATGTAAGTAATTGATATTAAATATTGGTATAATTTGTTGCAGGATCGTGACATTTTCTTCAGTATCACATTTAACAATGCATTTCCCTAGTAATTTTGGTGCTGACAGTACAAAAATTTATTATATTGGGTTGAAGGGTGAATGGATGCCAGGCCATCGTCATGGTGTGACGATATGCACATATGAAGCCAGACCAAATCTAGATGACCATAAGCTAAAACATTTAGACTCGGTATCTAGAACGATTGAATAGTGATTTTTCTAATTAAAATATTTGTAAATAATATTTTAGTATTTTTTATACATGTATGAAAGCAAGGAAGCAGGTAAATTTCTTAAATGAGAAATAATACCTAATAGTGAGAATACTTCAACTCTAAAGTAAGCAAGTATCTCCATGCCATATCCTCAAAGAATAATGCAGAGGCACAACCAGGGGCACCCAGGACTAGCCGAAGACACTAAGGCCTACAAAGAGATAGGCGGCAAGCCTATTGCCAACCAGGCACATATCTAATCCCGAGCAATCCGGGAATCGAACCCGGTACTTCATGAAGTAAAGTCCTACACCTGGACCGCTAGACCGCAGAGGCAATCAACTCTATACGAGGGTGAATCCAAAATTTTCGTGGCCTAACCTACATGGAGCTATGACATCTTTTTAAATCTACCGTCATTTGTTAGTATGTGTCATATTGATTTATTGTGCGCAGTTTCATTCCGATACTGCACAATATAAATTTTCTGTGATTATTTGTTTGAAGTAATCTGACGCAATTTTCAATAATGGAGAAAATTAAACACCGTCGTCGTCGTCAGTCGTTAAGTACCTCAATAAAAAAGGCCTATCACCAAAAGACATCCATCAAGATATGGTGAGCACTTTGGGGGAGTCTGCTCCATCGTATTCCAGTGTCAAGAAGTGGGTAGCTGAGCTTAAGCGCGGTCGTGAGAACATTAAAGATGATCCTAAGAGTGATCCTCTACCACGAAAGAAAACATTGATAAAATTTGTGATCTCGTACTGGGTGACCGACGTATGACCATTGGTAAGATAGCTGAGATAACAAACATTAGTTATGGCTGGGTGCAACACATAATAACGGAAGAGTTGGGGTTTCTGCTCGCTGGGTCCCGAGATTGCTTTCAGTTGAACAAAAACAAGTTCGAAACACAATTTCGCGAGACTATTTGGAACTTTTAGAGACTAATCCCGAGGACTTTTTGTCTAGATTTATTACTTGTACCATGGATGAAAGCTGGGTTCACCACCATACTCCTGAATCAAAGCAACAATCCAAACAGTGGAAAGATCAGACTCTCCCACACCGAAAAAGGCCCTTGAGAGGTTTTAATCCGGCCCGCCGAGGGTTTTTGTAGAAAAAATATGAACCTCCTTAAAAAATTAATGGTCGAAATGTTAAAAGACTATTGAAATTTGAATAATTAATATACTGAATCGTTACTTCAAAGTTCAAACGTAGGTATATATTACGTATTTCATATGATAAGACTTCATAAATAGATTTTATTTCTATAAAGGATTGTAAAATAAAAATAAATGTTATCTTTATACAACGTTTTCATATTTACTGCTATTTGTAGGTGTTTTAATAAACCGGCCCGCCTCAAGATAAATTATAATTTACTGGCCCGCCACTACATTTTTTTTAATTTACTTGCCCGCGGTCAAAAGAATTTGCCCACCCCTGATCTAGAGGCTATCACTCTGGTCACCCCTTGATACATTTTAGTTCCTGGTGGTAAAAAATCCACGCTGCTTGGAGATACCAAAGTTGGTAACGGTGCGTTGCCAACCTGAGGCCGGGATGTCGAGAAAATTAGAAAAACTACGTTTTTTTTTGATGCCCGACCCTTTAATCGAACCTAGGACCTCATCAAGACAAGTCCAACCCCTGAACCGCTCGACCACAGAGGCGATTTTTCCAGTAACGTAACAACGATATCTATAAAGATGGTTGTCTCTGTTCTAACTATATCGAGAGCTGTCTAATTGTTCATAGTTTTGGTGATTTTCAAACCACTTCAGGCGATTGTTGCGGTCTAAGTGTATTCTATTTTTTTTTGAATGACTAATGTATCGCGACTGTGGTCTAGCGGGTCGGGTGTTGGACTTGACTGCATGAGGTCTCGGGTTCGAACCCCGGCCAGCAAAAAGGAAATTGGATTTTTCCAATTTTCTAATAAAAAATGTTGGTCGGGATTGGAAATGTGCCCGGTTGGCGATAGGCTTGCCACTAATCACATTATGGGACTTAGTGTCTTCGGCTAGTCGTGGGTGCCCTGGTTGTGTCTCTGCCTACCACTTCGGGGATATTGGCGTGAAGATACTAAAGTGTTGCCAACCTCGAAGTTTTTACAACTTCACCGGGCTTCATGTGCTACTCTTATGCCCGGTTCCTATATTCAAAAAACGAGTCGTTTAGATTACGGATGGTAGTATTTTGTACGCTTAGTAAGATTACTAACAACGGTTGATCGTTTCCGACTATTGATTCTAAACATTTTTTTGAAAATATTGGTAACGCTCTGTTACTTTTGAACAAACTACGAATGGTTTAGCTGACGGATTACGATTCGTTGATTATAGGAACCGGGCATTAGTCGGTAGATTTAAACTATCAAGTATCGGTATCACCTGGGTGCCTAGAAGTTGCGGCTAAGGCCCGATTCCTATATTCAAGAAACCAGTCGTTTTGCCTCCGAATGGTTGTGTTTTTACGAATTGAAAGAAATCGAACTACAGTCGTTCGTTTTCGATCGATAACTAAACATTTTGTATAACTATGAGCAATGCTTCGTTACTTTCAGGCAAACTACCAATCGTTATACTGACGGATTACGGTTCGTTGATTATGGGAACCGGGCGTAAGCAATCAGTGGAAACTGTTGTGAAGTGATGTAAGTTTTATTTCTGTGTCAACGAACTTTTTCTCCAAAAACGAATGAAAAATGTTTTAGTTAATAGTTCTTGGGGGCTTGTAGTACTTGGCGGTTCTTGCGAAAAAATAAATTTCGCCTTTTCTGAAAATGCTTTAAAGAATATTTTGATTATCTACATTATGCATAAAGTGATCTCGCAGCCGGATCTTAGACTAAGATACTATTACGATGGATAGCAATAGATACTATGGATAGCGCCCGCTGTTGACGGGGCGGAGCGTGTTGGGCCGGGGCGCATCGCATCGGCGCGGATTTTTGTTACCTTAGATTATATAATAATACTACGTATTTTTGTTACTCAGTACCAAAGTAGAGCAACGATATAGAGAGGCCACTCGACGTTAAAATCGTCAAGTATGGAAAGTGGCGCCGTCTAGTAGTTGTCATACGAATCTTCAAGTATGGAAAGTGGCGCCTCTGGTAGTTGTCTTACGAAACTTTAGCGTTAAAATACCACAGTGATCTTTTCTTAACAGCAATATCAGGACGGTTACTGTAGGCCGCATCGAGTATGCGCGCAGGGTGCCTCGCGGAAATTCGCCGCGGAAAAATCCGTGCCGATGCGCCCCGGCCCAGTGGGCGTTGCTCCATACAAAATGTATGCAAGCGATCTAGGCGGATTATTGCGCTGCAATGCGCCCCGTCCGGCGTCCCGGCCCGTCCAAATGGGCGCTATCCTTTAATATACATTTTTTGTAGACTTTAAAGGAGGAGGTTTCAAATTTGTCTGTATGTTTGTTGTTGTAACGCTTTTACTCAACCAATTAGAATTGGATTTTATTTTTAGGCGCTTTTTGATATTTTTGTAACCTCTCTCCCGCTGGCCAGATTTTAGTTCAACCTTTCCTCCACCTCGCTATTTTAGGTGAGATTTTTTTAAATGTGTGTTTTTATTGTCACAACGCTCCAGTGTGCGGCGTAGTGTAATCTCTGCTTCAGTGAATGGTAGATAATTATTTCTTCCCGGATGGTCCTTCAATGGTTGAGAGGCGTGGATCTGGTCCGACCAAAGTATTGGAACCTCAAGTATCTGTCCCTGATATTTCCGGTGATCATTAGTTTTTCGCCTCTGTGGTCTAGCGGTCCGGGTGTTGGACTTGACTGCATGAGGTCCCGGGTTCGAATCCCGGGTCGGCCAACAAAAAGAAAATTGGATTTTTCTAATTTTCTATTTAAAAAATGTTGTTCGGGATTGGAAATGTGCCCGGTTGGCGATAGGCTTGCCACCTATCACATTGTAGGACTTAGTGTCTTCGGCTAGTCGTGGGTGCCTTGGTTGTGCCTCTGCCTACCTCTTCGGCGTGAAGATACTTTCATTAGTTTTCAATATTGCCTCTATATTTCCGGGTAATATGAACGAAGTGCTCAAGGACTCACCTACCCACCATTCTTTTAACTACCATACTAAGAGTAAATTGATTTTAAACTTTGTGTAAGGGAAAATTTTGTAGGATGACCATAATGTTCTTCGTAAATATATCAGAAGCAATCCCCTATAAGTATTATTTCGATTTTCAAATATTCATAATATGGGCCCTCGATTCAGGTGCACATCCTTATCGATAGTATAAGTGCGTTGCTGTCCTGTGGCCAGGATATTAGGCTTAATTTGTAAGTCTATTCTACCCTAGGCAGCATCCCTATCCTCCGAACCATAATTTTACATATTCAAACACTTTCTTTATGGCTTCACGTATTGGTAAGGCGCTGAATACCTTCATGGAAGTTACTGCAATGTAATCTAACTGGACTTGTAGGTAATTAAAATACCTATTTTATTTATTTAAGTTTGTTTAATTTTTATGATACTGCAAGTCTTGTTTGCAACAGGTTTCTTGATGGTAAGTAATTTACGCCGCCTAGAGGCACCAATGCTGATAATGGTGCATTACCAACCTAGGGCCGGGATGTTAAGCTTCGAGCAAAAGTAAGTTTACCGGCTACCATATTCTCCGAACCAGAACACGTCAATGGCAAGCACTGACATTATGGCGACAGGAATAGGTAAGGCAGTGGTACCGTCCCAGGCGAGTCGCTGCGAAACTCTACCACCTAGTCAGATGTCACGGTGTTAGTGTCGATATACCTTTATGAGCTGCCTGGCACAGGCAGGCAGATGGTCTATTCTGCAAAGGAGGCCAGACCAAGACGGGGGATTATCTATTTAATATAATATTTCCTCCTACTAAAAAATCTCCTCCTCCGCGTCCTACTAGCTGTCAGGAATGGAGATACATGGTCTATTTTTGACCACCTTGTTGGTCGAGTGGATAGCGTACACGCCTACACTGACCAACCGCTAGGCTCGGTTGCGATTCCCCACGGGGGCAGGAATTTGTGTGATGAACATTTATATGTCTGCATTTCCGGTTCTGGGTGTTTACTAAATTTATTCTGGTATCTATTTAAGTATTTCTATGTAGTATAGTACCGTTGAACATCCATAACACAATGTAAATTGTTTACTTCGGGATTAGATTCAATTTGTGTAACTTGTCCAGGAATATTTATTATTATTATTATCATTTATTCTCAATGTCTCTTATTTTCTACGTTTATACATTTAATACACAAAAAATATTAAAAATATAAACATAAAAAACAGGTTACCAAAAACGGTGGTCTTACGACTAAACCGTCAGTGGTCAGGGCGACAGAGTGAGGAATCTCCGCACAATGCGTGCCGTCCCCAAAATTGCTGCCTTCTGAATTCGGCCCTTAACCCAGGGTTGTAGAGAGAGTCTCTTAAGATGTTGGTCGAGACTCTTCGGTATTAGACCGTTTACTGACACGACTATCGGGACAATTATTGTTGAGTCAACATCCCTTATTATTATTATTATTATTGTTTATTATTCTACACATTGGATTCTGATCAATTCAGAGAAACATCCCAGAACTTGGAAAGAAATGATGATTGATTGTTTACCACCGGCCAATTCCAAGCAAGACAAATGTTCATAAGGTTACTCCTGAATCTCGATATCATACTATTAGGAAATTGGAATCGTATTAGTCATATTATGTACTTTTAAATACAGTACTAGCAGTTAATGAACATTAAGTTACAAATAAATTCAATTAATCCGATAAAATAATTTATTATTTAATACAAGCCAAATGTTAGTTAATCGCAAATACTGTGTCCAAGAGTTCCTAAAATGATATACTCGATTCCAATTTCAAATATCGCATGAATCGAGCTTCGACAGTAGCCCTACAGATCTTAACATCTAAGTTAGAAAGGATTTTAAAGTCTTAGGAAAAAATAAAATTTACTAAACTATTTTTAAGTAATTTAATAAAAATGATGACTTATTTTTAAGATGCATATTATAGTATCTATGTAATATTAGCTATCTACATGGCAGTGCTTATAACAGAAAGAATTTCTTTCAGCTAAATATTTGTAAAATAAATACCAACATGAAACTAGTAAAATACTATTTTTTTCAAATTGTACATTCATTTTTGAATTTGTATCAAATATTTTTATAAGGATATATTGAGTGACAGATATGCAATATATTTGAAACTTTTTTTATTACGTATGTGTTGTTAATTTTTAAATACATAAAAAAATAATAATAATAGTCTCTCAAACTTCTGTTGACTCAAGTAAAATCATGAAAAAGTATGTTTTGTAATATATCTGTACTGGCTCGCCCTTTTATGTTTGCTTGTGTAATAAATATTGAATGGAACGCTACGCGATTTTTTTCTATTTTTTATGTATTAATAAAACATGTTCAAGTCTAGTCTGCGCTACAATGATAAATGCGATTTGAGGTTTATTTTATTATTATTAGTTCAAGGAAACTCGATATTACATAAACCTACTTATTTTCAAATCTGACTTAGGTACCTACTATATTGTTCAAATAGTTCTGTGCTATATTTTTCAAAGTTAAAAAACATATATATGGTCGAATTGAGAAACCCTATTTCGACGTCGATTAAAAAAGTAAGAATATTATAATAGTTAAATTTAGGTACCTACCTAGTTATTAATTTTTAAATAAAATAGAGATTTTCTTTCCAAAAAGAAATTCCAAAGAGAAACCCTATTTCGACGTCGATTAAAAAAGTAAGAATATTATAATAGTTAAATTTAGGTAATTATTAATTTTTAAATAAAATAGTCAGAGATTTTCTTTCCAAAAAGAAATTAGAAGTAGCTACTTTAGATAAAAGCTGGAAATCAAGTTTTCTTTTAATTGTTAAACTTTGAATTAGGTAAGGATTTTGCTAAGTATATTTTAAAAATATCTAGATTTAAACCTAAATATTCAAATTATTAAAAAAACCGTCTGCCTCAATAATTAAAAAAAGGTTTTTTTTTCCAACTAGCCAAACATGAATCGTTACTAAAGCTGTTATGGTTTAAATTTAATTTATTTTTATAATATTGCGTGATGCGGTTTAGGCTACAAAGATAAATACTAATACTTGGTCGTGGAAAGACTAGAATTTCCACAAGTATGTTTCGTGGTGTATGTTTTAAAAACATGAAAAAAAAATTGCGAGGCAATTGGCTAACAAAATAGCTTGTTTTGTAAATGGGCGTGTTAGGCCGGCCGGCAATTATTTTGTGTCCCGGCCGAAAATTTTGTAAGCATAGTAAGTGACTTACTAAATTTAGTAAATACTTACTTCGGCCGAACACGCCCAATGTAAGTTTGGCGCAATGAAGTTTGCTATGTTTCTTATTCACCTAAATCAAATGACACTAGTTGCCTTAAATCTGAATGCCTTTAGACTTACTTTCAAATTATACGGGTTATACCTTTTCACCATGTTATGTCAAGTGTCATGTGTCATAAAATTTGGGTTTGTTATTATCTATGGAAGATCCGCCTCTTATTACGTAGTATTTATATACTCTTTGGTAAAAAGAGCGTTAAGACTGATGCAGATTTTAGTTATAGATGTCGTTGTACGAGATAAACTTAGCAATTGCATTAATCTAATGTGTAGGTTTTTCCATAATCGTTAATCATAAACATAGAATGTAATATATTGAATCTAGGTTATATTAGATACATTATAATGTTTTAATTTTATTAAGAAATTATAAATCGAAACTAGACAAATATTAACGTTGGTACCTTGTTAATGTTTCAACAATTGCAGCTGCATGACTAGTGTCGATCATTTTCTAACACATTAAAAACAACGTTATATTTAGCAATTTTCACCTTACCTTGTTTATCTAATAATTATAATCACATTATTAAATTTTATTTAATTATGATTATGTTACCTAATCTTAAAAATTACCTTAACGTTACTTTGCTTTGGTGTAAGTATTTATAATGAAAATATACAAATTTTAAGGAACTGATATTGTAAAAAATTGATATAGATATGGAAGTATAAAATTTTGAATATAAAATAAAAAAATGTTATAATTTAATATACATATGTTATAGTTGGTACTCTAAACTTAAAGCTACGTTGTGTTTTTGATACAAACAGCACAGCGAGATACCCTCTGTAAGAGTCGTCCCGATTTCAAAGTTTCCCGATCTGGTTTTGAGAACTGTTTGTCGTCATCGATAGTGGTCAACCAGAAGCTGAGTTTATTGGCGAAATGGTGACATGTTCCACCTTCTCCGTTGCACTCTATGAAGGGTGTTGCACGGAAGTCCTCTAAGCAAGAACCGGGGCTTGCCAATTCTTGGCCACCGCCTTGGCCGCCAGCGCCAGTATGCTGAAACATAAAAATGTCGTATAGGTATAAATTATAAGTACCTCGATGACCGAGCTTTGCTCGTTTTTTATTTACAATTTCTTAGCAAACACTCAGTGACACGAAGTCGTCATTTAACAACGCCATCTGTTGGAACAAGTTTATTGCTCACAAAAAATAGTATTATTATTCGCTAATAGACATGTAATTTTTTTTTACATAGTAATTATTTTTAGAAAGTGACATTTTCTAAAAATAATTAGTAGCTAGATCGATTTATCGCCCCCGAAACTCGCTACATACTAAATTTCATGAAAATCGTTGGAGCCGTTTTCGAGATTACAATTATACATATACAAGAATTGCTCATTTAAAGATATTATTATAGATAACTACGTACTTGTTGCACGTAGTTTATTCGGACTTCATATATTTTGATCAGCCAGAAATTATTAATTGGTCAGCTAATTATTTTATTCCGAAGCAATCATTATTCAACTAGTTCGAGTTTATTTAAAAAGTTGATTAGTTCTATTTTTAAGGTTTTTTTTAACATGAAAGTAGGCTAAGTTATTTCTTATTACATCAGCTACCTGCCAGTATAAGTCGACATAGGTTCAGCTGTTTCTGAGAAATCAGTGATTAGCCTAAACAAACAGACAGACAGACAGATAAAAAATTAAAAAAATATTATTTTGGTACATATACCGTATATACTACGTTCGTATGCGTTTATTTTAAAATTGCAGGCACTCCAATTAACCGACTTTCAAAAAGGACGAGGTTAGAATCTTCTTTTGTTTTTGAATATACTTATTTAAATATTAATATCCCTGGACAACTCACACAAATTGAATCTAACCCCAAAGTAAGCAAATTATATGCTTGTGTTATGGGTGCTAGTCAACGATACTAATACAAAGAAATACTTAAATAGATACCAGAATAAATTTAATAAAACCGGAAATGCAGACATTAAATGTTCATCACACAAATGTCTGCCGGGAATCGAACCCGAGCCTCGCAGTAAGTCAATGTAGTTAGGCGTATACGCTAGCCACTCGATATATAGCTAATCGATTTCCTTTTTACTATTAACTTTTATTTCTTTTATATTAACGTTATAACTTGAACTGAAATAAAAATCTTTTTGTGTTTGAAAGAACGCACTTCCGAGGTAGTCTCATTGCCACCAATTCTGGATTTGATAAAGAGACTCCAGTAAAATCTAGGACTTACGAATCGAGATTTCATTTTACTACGCTAAAATAATTTATTTGTATAGAGTATAGAATTTTTAAAATGAGGTATTTACTTGTTTGGAGTTAAGAAAAAAATAAATAGTTGGTGGATTACGCAAAGATATCAGAATAGACCATCTATCTGCTTTCCTGTGCCAGGCAGCTCGCTAAAGGCGAGCATAAGCTTACCGTCACTAACAACGTGACCTCTGACTAGGTGGTAGAGTCTCGCAGCGACTCGCCCGGATTGGTACCACCGCTTTACTTATTACTGCCACCACAATGTCAGCGCTTGCCGTTGACGTGTTCCGGCTCGGAGGGTAAGGCAGCCGGTAAACTTACTTTTGCTCGAGGCCTAACATCCCGGCCTAAGGTTAGCAACACAACATTTGCACCTTTGGTGTCTCTAGGCGGCGTGAATTTCTGACCATCAGGTATGTATGCTTGTTTGCCTTCCAATATGATAAAAAAAACTTATTAATAAAAATCTTACCATCAAGAAACTGTATCCGATCCATAAAGAGTTCCAGCCAGCAGGACAGCTTGGTATGTTCAGTGTTTGACTGTGTACAGCTATTACATTTGCGGGTACTTCACAAACGACACATCTAGATATGTAATTTGAAATTTCATTGCTTTCGACAGGCATCATGGGTATAGGTTGATTTGTGGATAGCCAGTAGCTGCGGTCATTTCTGCTAGCGTAATTGCAAACGTCATTTACGTCACAGAACAAAAACGGCATCGTACTGAACTTTCTGATGCAAGAACCAGCATAACCTAAATCTTGATTGTGTGCCTTTTCGTTTCCATCTATATAGAGTAATGAATACCCATCCCATAATTTCACGTGACCAGGTTCGCACTGTGGTATTATGTTTGTTTGGCTGTGACGAACTAGAAGAATTCCAGTTAAATATTCTGTTCTTGAACACGGAGCTCCGGGGGCACCAGGATAACCAGGTGCACCAGTTAAACCGATTTGACCTTGTTGCCCAGTTTGTCCTTGCAAACCTTGAGGACCAGGTGGGCCTGGCGGTCCTCTGGGACCCGGAAAACCTCTGTCGCCTTTGTCACCTGGTAAACCATCCAAACCTCTTTCACCAGGGGTTCCATCACGACCAGGTGAACCGTCACGACCAGGGAATCCTCGGGGTCCTCGTTCACCTTTAGCACCATAGATAAATGCTGCGGGTTCACCTTTATCTCCCTTGTCTCCTGAAAGGCCAGTTAGACCTATACGTCCGGGCACTCCCATGTTACCCTTGTCTCCTGCCATACCAATTGGTCCTGGTGGTCCATTTATGCCATCGTAGCCGCGATCACCTTTGTCACCTTTTTGTCCTTGAATACCAGGCACTCCAATTAATCCCATGTCTCCTTTCTCACCTGGTTGTCCAAAACCAATAGCACCTTTATCTCCCTTTTCGCCGGGTTCACCTGGCATTCCTGGTGGTCCTGGTAGTCCAGAACTGCCATCAAATCCTGGAGGTCCTGCTATGCCTTCGCGACCTTCTTCTCCTTTTTCCCCTTTAGGTCCTATTAGTCCCGGTGACCCTGGACGACCACTTACGCCTGGAAGACCTGGTAGACCTTGATCACCTTTCTCACCTCTTGCTCCTTGAGGACCAGGGTGGCCATGTTTACCTGGAGTTCCTGGCAAACCTTTCTCGCCTACTTGTAATCTACAAGATGGACCTTCAGGGCCAGCTGGACCTCTGTCACCTGTAATGAAAATTTATATTAAAAATGCGGCTACCAACAACTTTTACCAACTTATTTAGGCGTAGTAAGGCAAACAAGCTGATGAATTTTCCGGCAGTAAAATGCACGTTATACAGTTATTGTAATCAGAGTGTAATATAGCTCTGAATGCAGAAAAGAAGACGTTAAGCAGAAGGCTTACTAAGTTTACGGACTATCCTAATTGCTATAGCGCCAAAAGCAGAAATAGGCATTCCTTGAAAATTTGGCAAGTCGTTAAAAAATTCTACTCCTCGTTACTACGAGTATCCCAAAAATAATTACAAACATGAGCCCGTCTCATATAAGTAAATTGACACACAAGTTAATTATTTAAAGGATACTAGAGTATAGCATTTCATATAAATTAATTGATAATTTCATATATAAGATGATTTTCCTAAATTATGAAGGGCTAATTATAAAAATCCGATTATGGACTGACGAATCTTTTACTTATGAAAAAACTTAGTCTCTTTTATGTTAGAGGTCAGCAAATAAGCTCATGGCTAGGTAAGAGACAACGTGGCTTATATAACATCTTATAAATAAAAACAGTTATTTATGTGTTGCTGTATATGTTAGCATGGCAAAAAAATAATTTTACGAACTTCTTGATTGTAATATAAATAAATTTCTTAGGGCTTTTTTGTGATATTGGAAGGCAAACAAGCAGGCGGATTTCCTGATGGTAAGAAACTCATGCCGCCTAGATACACCAAAGTTGGTAATGGTGCGTTGCCAACCTGAGGCCGGGAAGTTAGGACCCGAGCAACAGGTAACTTACCGGCTTCCTTATCCTCCAACCGGAACACGTCAACGACAAGCACTGACATTATGGCGGCAGGAATAGGTAAAGCGGTGGTACCAATTCGGACGAGTCGCTGCGAAACTCTACCACCTACTTAGATGTCACGGTGCTAGTGGCGATAAGCCAATGATTGTCTTTTACGAGCTGCCTGGCAGGAAGGCAGATGAGCTATTCCGCAATAGAGCCCGGACCCACACGAGGAAATTGGTGCATTGCCAACCTGAGGCCATACTACCATACTATCTTAATTTAAATAACGCAATGGCGAACGCAGACATTAAGGTGGCAGGAATAGTTAAAGCCCAGTACTAATTCGCACAAGTCGACGAAAACTGACAGCCTAATCATGCTCACTGTGATAGTGACCTATAAATCAAAGCTCGCATTTACAATTTGCCATTAACCAACAAGCTTTAACACATAAATGTATTTACTTAATTCAATTACCTTTGTCTCCAGTAATTCCTACACTGCCTGTCATTCCCTTTTGTCCATTGAAACCACGTTCTCCTTTATCACCTTTCAGACCCTCTAGTCCAGGCTGACCCTGATCACCTTTATCTCCTTGAGGTCCAGGTGCACCAGGCAGACCAGCATCTCCTTTGTCACCCTTGATATCAATAGACGGACCAGGTAAACCTCTGTCTCCTTTTGGCCCTGGGTAACCAACTGGACCTGTTGGCCCTGCGATGCCTGGTAAACCTCGTTCTCCTTTCAATCCATCAAAACCATCACGTCCAGGGAACCCTATGTCTCCTCTGTCACCTTTTTCGCCTTGAGGTCCATTTAATCCGATATCACCTGGCAAACCTGGAGCACCATCTAAACCAGGGAAACCTGGAGCACCAGGCTGTCCATTCAATCCTCTATCCCCCTTGGGCCCAGTCAGTCCCGGTAAACCACGATCTCCTTTATCACCTTTTTGACCAATGGGGCCATCTAAGCCAGGGAATCCCATATCTCCTTTTTGACCAAGCTTTCCTGGAAGGCTATATCCCGGTATTCCTGCGTCACCTTTATCGCCTTTTGGTCCATCATTGCCTGGTCTGCCATCAATTCCTTGAAGACCCGGTAAGCCTGGTTCTCCTTTTTGACCTTTATCCGAAGCTAATCCTGGTTCTCCTTTTGGTCCTCCCATTCCAGGGAACCCACGGTCCCCTTTGTCTCCTGGTGCTCCTGTATTTCCTGAAGCTCCAGGTAAGCCAGGGTATCCTTGATCTCCCATCAAACCAGGGGCACCAATGGGCCCAGGACGTCCGTCCAATCCATTTGCTCCAGGGAGCCCAGGATAACCAATATTTCCCTTATCTCCCTTTTCTCCTGGACTACCTTCAAGTCCTGTTGCCCCACGTGGTCCAGGGCTACCTCGAGATCCAGTAAACCCTTTTGGACCATTTGGACCCTGTAGTCCTGGTTCACCTTTTTCGCCTGGCAATCCAATAACTCCTTGTTTACCTGGAATACCTGGATATCCTTGTTGACCTTTGATACCTTTGCTACCTGGCGTACCAGGTATTCCTGGCACTCCTGGTGGACCAACAGGTCCAGGAACTCCCTTTTCACCTGGTATACCAGAAGGACCTGGACGTCCATTAAATCCTCTATCACCCTTGTCGCCTTGTAATCCTGGAGGTCCTGGGGGACCGTCATTTCCAAATGCACCTGGTGTTCCTCTTAAACCCATATCTCCCTTAGCTCCCTTTAGACCTGGAGGTCCCGGTGGACCTGGCATTGACGGTCCTATTTCTCCTTTGTCTCCCTTGAAACCGGGCACTCCCGGGAATCCTCTTGGTCCTACTTCACCAGTTGTTCCTGGGAAACCCATTGCACCTGTTTCACCTTTATTGCCCTTTTCGCCAGGATTACCACGTGGTCCTACTGCACCTGTCCTTCCTTCCACTCCTCTCTCTCCCTTGTCTCCGGTTAGACCAGGATATCCCCTATCACCTTTTTCACCCGGCATTCCTGTAAAAATAATGTACTATTAGTTTCGTTTTATGTGAATCTGTGGAACGAAATGGGGATTCAAAAAATTTATTACTACGAGTATAATCTATATGTAATCACAAGGCACTGTAACATTCTTGAATATAAAATGATTTATTTAGATATAGAAAAAATATGAAGATATGGGTAAAATGGTCCAAATATGGTCCAAATATGGGCGGCATTTTTATCAAGTTTTCAAACGCAAAAAAGAAGTTATAATACCTTAACTATAATCGTTAGATATTACCTATATGGTGTCGAGAAGTTTTTTGTAGATATTGATACGCTGTTTAATATTGTTTAACAATGTTTGAATGCGCACGTGATGAATGAATGTCATTCATATAACTTACTAAGTATTATGTAACCCAAGGTATAAAACCCTCGGTTACATTATTGAAGGTTTAATAGGGATCCCTATTTTTTTCTAGTTACAAATACCGTCCAGGTTCATCACGGATAATGTCGGCTTTTAATGGTGAAAGAATTTTTAAACAGGTCCAGTAGATTCGCAGCTTATTAAATACAAACAAACGATCAAACCTTTCCTTTTTATTATTAGTATAGATTATGTAAATTTTCTACGTAATAGTATACATGATGTCAAAACTTTGGACCCTTTTTAACGAAAATTACGCGGACGCAGGAGCATAAAATTTTGCACACTTATAGTTTATGTGTCTCCTACACATAAACTATAAGTGTGCTAAATTGCAGAACGCTAATATTTTTCAATAATAATGCTTATAAAGTAAACTAAATCAATAAATAAAACTTTACCCACACTACCATGCGTTTGACACAGACAAACATTTTTTTGTTTATTTATTTATTTATTTAACACTTTATTGCACACAAAAAACTAAAATACACAAAATACACGAGAAGTTAAAATTGCACAAAAGGTGATCTTATCTCTAACTGAAGAAATTTCTTCCAGCAAACCCAAAAAATGAAGCTGTGAAAATCTGGCATCGTGCACAAAAAACAATTAACTATAGCTATAATTAGAGCAAATAAATAAAAATATAATAATCAAGTGTGTAAAAAAACAGGTACAATTATAATTATTAAAATATCTTAGTAGGATAATATATGAGTATGTTATTGGGTCAACGATAAGTAATGTTCCTTCAATCTTTTCTTAAAAATAGGTAAAGAAGGGCTGTCACGAAACACGACAGGAAAGGAATTCCACAATTTGATTGATTGGAAAGTAAAAGATTTAGAATAACAATTAGAGTGCGAAGCAGGAAAACGAAGTACAGAGCTACGGTTAGAGCGACATGGGGAATCAGTAGAGTGCAGAAAGCTAAAACGCTCCCGCACGTATGAGGGAGCTGACGGGTTGTAGAGAATATTATATAGGAGAGATAGAATATGTAAATTTCTGCGGAGACGTATAGGAAGCCATTTAAGTTGAGCTCTTAACATGGAGACGTGGTCAAACTTACGGAGATTAAAAATAAATCGGATGCATGAATTTTGGAGCTTCTCCAATTTATATAGGAGAGATTCTGTAGCATCAAGGAATCATACATCACCATAATCAAGAATTTGGAGTATAAGAGACTGTACAAGGGAAATTTTTGTTTTCGTAGGAAGAATTTTTTTTAAAGAATGTAACATATGAAAGGTATAAGGTATAGACTTTTTTACTCAAGTTAGTAATATGATCCTCCCAAGAAAGTTCCGAGCTAAAAATAACGCCTAGGTTAGAGACGCTGGTCGAAAGAGAGATCTGAGTACCGTTGTAAACTATAGGTGGCAGACTGGAAAAATCAATAGAACCAAGCTGATATCTACTCCCGAAATATATTGATGATAACGATAAAAGATGACAGATGGCGCTAAAAAGTTTGGAAGCAAAGTAGTTGGTCTTGAGAAATGAAGATGGCTTTCTTATCAACAAGATATTAAAATTTATTACGGTCGAATTTCGACTAATGGGCGACAACTATTAATTATAATAGTTGAAGTCAGTTTTGCAATTTACTGCGCATACAATAGTCCTGATGCTGTTACGTGGGATACCAGTAGGATAATCTATTTAGTTTGCCGCTTCCCTGTCTTCTACTTTTTATTAAATTCAAATACCTGGTATAGCCAGTGGTGCCTATACTTTTTTCTGTGAAGATCGACTTGAGATAAAGTTAAGAATTTTAGATCAGCTTTATTTGTATGTTTTTTTTATCTGTTATTAATAATAACACGTATTTATATTATAATTTATTTTTATGATGTATTCATAAGTAATTAATAGCAGTTTTACATACTTTCTTACTATTTACACAAATTTGTAGATAAAAA
>NJDD01001318.1:344247-364463 GCA_002245505.1 Calephelis nemesis
ATTAAGAGAAGGTTCTTACGGACAAAAATATTAAGAAAATCTCTCAGAAATATTGAAAAATATACATTTAATTTTTCATATTTTAAAAAACGCGCGTAACGAATGTCATTCACAGCCACAGACTATATTGAAAGAGCATCGTTTGTTCGGAAATCACTTATTAAATTTGAGCATCATTTGTTCGGAAACGTAATAACATTTTAATTTTTCCCATACAAACTGAACGGGCGGTACGAAGTTCGCCGGGACAGCTAGTTCGAAAATAAAATCTTGTAGGTACAAACTGGCTTAACCTCTAAGATCGACCATGGAACCTCTCATGATCGACCGGTCGATCGCGATCTACCGTTTGGGCACCACTGTCTCAAACCAAATATGATTTCAAGACTGGATAAATCCTTTACACTGAAATAAAGACATGTTATGTATGTATAGATTAAAAATATCTTAAATAAAATGCCAATTTACCTTGCGGACCCTGAGGCCCAGGCTGTCCTGGAGCTCCCTTTTCTCCTTTAGTTTGAAGTTTCAGCTCATTTGGACACTGCCCTGGTTCCCCTTTAATACCGTCTCTTCCTGAATATCCTTTGTCACCCTTTTGTCCTTGCGGTCCTAATGATCCTTTTTCACCTTTTATAGACAGTCCCTTTACCCCAGGCAATCCTGGCAAACCATCGGCACCAGGGATTCCATCCACACCAGGTGGTCCCATTCTACCTTGTTCTCCTTTTTGACCAGGCATGCCACTTAAACCGCGATCACCTCGTCTTCCTTCGAAACCTTTGTCACCCTTAGGGCCCATTGCTCCCTTTTCTCCTTGAGCACCCTTTTCCCCTTTGAAGTCCAGTATTAGATTAATTGGTATCATTGCATTTTCTCCATCACTTCCTCGAGGTCCTATAGGTCCATCCATGCCTGGCTCCCCCTGGTTATAGAACAAACCATACATTCAGAATTTGATTTGATCTGGTACAATAAATATCACTCATTAACTTGTAATTAGATATTCTTAATAGTATCGGCACTTTTGTGATGATCGTAAATCTTATAACTTACATACAAGCCACCTTACCACAAAAATTTAGGCGTCCATATAGTTAAACATGATTTAAAATTGACATTCATGACATGCTAGACGTGGATGATGTTTGAGCATGTTATTGAGTTCATTTTATCCAATTTTAGAACTGTTAAGTGAAATGAGTGTTTAACGAGCGTTCAAATTTTCTTGTAGTAAAGTGGAAGATGTTTTAAGGAGATTTGCAGGCTATCAATCAGACTCATCTTCAATATATAGCAAACAGATTCGTTGCAGTGTAAAATGAATGGTTGTGTTGTGTGGATTTTGATTGTTAGGTAAATAATAAATAAAATAAATATCTCAGGACAAGTTACACAAACTGAAACTAACCCCAAAGTAAGCAAATTATATGCTTGTGTTAAGGGTGTTAGTCAACGATAGTAATACATAGAAATACTTAAATAGATACCAGAGTAAATTTAATAAACACCCAGACCCGGAAATGCAGTCATCTAAATGTTCATCACACAAATGCCTGCCCCGTCGGGAATCGAACCTAAGCCTTGCGGTTGATCGGTGTAGTTAGGCGTGTACGTTAGCCACTCGACCAACGAGGTGGACAATTAGTTGGTTCTTCAAATAATTCTCAGAATAACAGTGTCAGTATAGAAATTTAAATGATGAATAAAACATTAATGGTTACTTACAGGAGGACCAGCAGGTCCCGTAAGACCATCAACACCATCAGAACCTCGTTCTCCCGGCATCCCCGCTGGTCCAGAAGGTCCACGCTCGCCCCGCTCCCCGCGAAGTCCGTCCAATCCCCGGTCACCTTTCGGTCCTGGACCACCTGGCCAACATTCGTTACAACGTCCTCCCAAATCTCCCTTTTGTCCTGGGTTTCCAGGTATGCCATCAGCACCTGGTCTTCCTTTTTCACCTTTCTCTCCCGGTGGTCCCATTTCTCCGGGACTACCTGGTGTTCCTAACGTGGAATTACCAGGAACACCCCTTAAGCCAGCGTAACCTTTTTCACCTTTCTGTCCCTTTTCTCCGTGTAAACCAGGCTCTCCGCTAACTCCTTGTTGTCCCTATAACCAGATATTTCCTCTATTAATGTATAAATAAATGCTTAAAAGTAAACAAATATATAGTAAGTATATGTAAACATATGTAATACTTGAACAAAAAATTAAAAATGGTACAACAAAATGTTGCGTATTTAATATAAGAGACATAAAAGTTAAAAGTTGTACTAGTTTTTTTTTTATATTGGAAGGCAAACAAGCAGACTGATTTCCTGATAGTAAGAAATTCGCTCCTTACTACGTAACAACAAAGATGATGGTGATGCATTGCCAAACTAAGGCCAGGATGTTAGGCCTCGAGCAAAAGTAAGTGTACCGGCTATATTATCCTCCAAAGCGAAACACGTCAACCGCATGCGCTGACATTATGACGGTAGAAATATATAAGGCGGTGGAACCAATCTGGCCAAGTCGTTTCGCAACTATACCACCTAGTCAGATGTCACGGTGTTAGTGACGGTAAGCCTATGCTCGCCTTTTACGAGCTGCCCGGCAGGAAGGCAGATGGTCTCTTCTGCAAATGAGCCCGAACCAACACAGGGAAAATTAATCTTGCTTCATAATGTCATAGATTTTTTTTTCTACTTAATAATGTTGTGCTTAACCTTAAGCGACTAGATCGAGTCCCGTTTTCCACCTACTTAGTAAAATACTAAGAGATTGAGGTAGGTAATCCAACTTAGAAAAAATAATTTTGCGTTTATTTTTTTTTCTGTATTGGGTTACCTACTACTTCGATGCTGTAATTTTTTATCAACTTACAGGAATAGAAAAGCCATCTTCTCCTTTCTGCCCTCTAGGACCTGGAGGTCCTGTTGGCCCGTCGTACCCACGTGGACCGATATCTCCGGGTGATCCGTTAAGACCAGGTTCTCCTTTTTCACCTTTATGACCTGCAAGCCCTTCAATACCTGGAATACCAGGTTGACCTTGTCCACCTCGGGGACCCATTGGACCTGGTTGACCTCTATCTCCCGGTCGTCCATCAGATCCAGGTGGACCAGCTGGCCCCATGTACCCTCTTGGTCCGGGAGGTCCTGGCGGTCCCCTAGATCCTGTTCTGCCTCCGGGTGGTCCTGGTATACCTTTCAATCCTCGTTGACCGGGTTGACCGTCTCTACCTGGTTCTCCTTTAGTACCAGGTCTTCCAGAAAGACCAGCTAAACCCTCTTGTCCTCTGTCACCTTTCATGCCTCTAGGCCCCGGTTGTCCAAACATACCATCACGACCCTGTAAAACAAAATTTAAGGTTAGCATACACGCCTAACTAAACTAACCGCGAGGCTCGGTTTCGATTCCGGAAGGGGAAGACATTTGTGTGAGGAACATTTAGATGTCTGCATTTCAGTGTTCTGGGTGTTTATTAAATTTATTCTCGTATATATTTAAGTATTTCTATGAATCGTTGACTAACACCCATAACACAAGCATATAATTTGCTTACTTTGGGGTTAGATTCAATTTGTGTAATTTGTCCAGACATATTAATTTATTCATTTATACGGTTAGCTATAAAGACACGGTGATTTTTTTGGTATTTTCTTTAACTTAAGTGAATAAAAGAGAATTCGTTTTACTACACAAAAATTTAAACAGTCGTTCAACTAGCAGTTTACTAAACAATGTTTAAAATTGGATTCACAACCAATAATGTGCCTACACGTCATGCATTGCATTGTTAAATGTCATTTTTAAACAGTGTTTGACTAAACAGGCGTCTAAATATGTTTTGTGGTAACGCGGAATGAGTTTTTTAAGGGTCCATGACAGTTGCAATCGGCTATAGAGACAAATCCCGTAGCTGCTTCCAAATACGCTACTGAAGGATACTACTTAATATCAAATTTGACTTTGCAAGTAAAAATCCGACCCATTTTTTGAGAAATAAATATAAAATCCAGCTACCTAAAGTGCGAACGAGCTATGGGAGAAAACTGTATTGTTTCAGGGAGTACAACTAAATAATAACTTACCGAATTATATAAAAAAAATTGTTTCGATAAATGAATATAAAAATGAGTTAAAAAATACCTATTGAGTAAACCTACACTGTGATTTGAGATGTTTTTTGTAATGAATGCTCCAGAGACACCAATTTAACTTTTTATATGATATGTTTGTTTAGTATCTCATTTTAAGTGAAACTTTTTGTTTTGTATGAGAAATAAATTCCTTAAACCTAATATATATTTTACTAATTGATCGTTAGATTCGTTAGTAATAACTGGAACTTTGTATTCCTCTATTACAAGTTTTATCTTATTAACTAAACAATTGTACATGGACTAAAGGACCAAGGAGCAGACTTGTATTACAGTCTTAATTACAATCTGATTCAGCTTATAATATCAACTTTAACTTTAGTCCATGTTTTTAATAAGATGGTATATTTGAAACAGGACTTCATGGTATTAGCAGACAAATACACTTTAAATTTTGCACGTAAAAACGTTCTACTCGGTTGTAAGCACGCCTTCCAACAAAAATAATATTGGAAGAAACTTTGTTTCCAAATTCCGATTATCATTAAATTTGAATTAAATCTACGTTGCAGATAAATGCAAATCTATGATTCCAGCCAGTATTTACAACCGTCTAAAACCTCTTTTAGATGCAAAAATTGGCACGGGTGCATTACCAAACTGAGGATACTATGGTAGCCTAGGTAAAGGCGTATCGCCAACCTGAGGTAGAAACCTGTGTTCGACATAGAAATATTTAGTTTCTGATGCTCGTTCTATGTTATGTAAGCTGTCATTGTTGCTGTTTACTTAAAAATGTGTGTGTGAATGTATTGTACAGTACTTACTCTTTCACCGGGATTCCCCATGATGCCTTTTTCACCTTTAGCTCCCATTTTGCCTGATAATCCTGGTTCACCCATAAAACCAATGTCACCTTTGTCACCCATTCTTCCAGGTTCTCCCTTTTCTCCCTTAGAACCCATGTCACCTTGAATTCCCTTTATTGCAGTACCTTTTCCTTCTATGAACGGCTCAATACAAGGAGGTCCTCTGTCTCCTTTGTCTCCTCTTTCACCTTTATCACCCTCTATTGATTGTCCTTCGTGACCTTTCATTCCTTTGTCTCCTTTGGGTCCTGGTGGCCCCTGTGGTATTTTATATTTTTTAGTATAATTAACATTCAAATATTCCAAACTTTTAGTAACAAAAATATATTAACATTACCATTGGCCCAGGAGGTCCAGGAGTACCATTTAAACCTTGAAGCCCTGGAGGTCCCACAGGTCCTGGAGGTCCTTGTGAACCATCCAATCCGGGTTCTCCCTTTTGACCTTTAGGATATCTTCCAATATGAGCAGGTTCACCTTTGTCACCTTTATCACCTTTGGGACCTGGTATACCTCGGGGACCTTGCGATCCCTTCATACCTATAACTCCTTGTTCACCCTAAAAGGTTAAAATAGATATAAGATTTTGTTGCGATAAGTAAAATACACAAAATATGTCAGTCACTTACATCTGTACCATTGCAACCATCTCGACCTGGAATACCGGGCATTCCAGACTCTCCCTGAGGTCCTGGTGGACCTGTTAATCCAATAAATCCTTGTGCACCAGGTTTACCTCTGTCTCCTTTAGGGCCTCTTAAGCCCTGAGGTCCCATTTGTCCTTTTTGGCCTTTTGGACCCTGAGGACCCTCGATACCTTCGTGTCCGGGTAATCCTCGCTCTCCTGGCATCCCACGTTGTCCCGGAAATCCCTATACGAAACATGTTCCATTAATAATAATTTTAAAAAGACCCATATTCGTATTACCTAAAATGTTATTTTATCAAAAATAATTCAAATCTCACATTATCTACATATAAAAAAAATAATGTAATTTCGCTATATTTAAATTTTAAAGCTTTTCGAGGTTCTTCATACTAGTAATATGATCCTTCCAAATACTTTACCTTCTTATTAACAAAAATAAATAAATAAATATATATAATATATAATAAATAGTTTAGAGGACTCCAGGTTTGAGTTATTATATTTGCAGTGCGATATACACCAAAGTTGGTAATGGTGCGTTGCCAACCTGAGGCCGGGTTGTTAGGTCTCGAGCAAAAGTACGTATATCGGCGACCTTATCCTCCGAACCGGAACACGTCATGACGTTATGGCGATAGGAATAGGTAAGGCGGTTGTACCAATCCGGATGAGTCGCTGCGAAACTCTACCACCTAGTCATATGTCACGGTGTTAGTGATGGTAAGCCTATGCTCGCCTTTTACGAGCTGCCTGGAAGGGAGGCAGATGATCTACTCTGCAAAGACGACCGGATTAAACCTTGGAGTACTTAAGCCTATTAATAAGAAGGTTAGAGTATTAGTGATGATTCTTTAAATACTTATTCATACATACTTACAGGGGTAATATGAATTTGTTGAGGTAAAGTCAAATAATCGGCTGACATTTCGTGTGAGTTAGTCTATCCAGTTCTTTGGAGTTTGTTAAAGAATAATGAAAAGAAGTTACTTACCCGATTACCCTTTTCTGCAAAACATTTTGGTACGCAGCATCCAGGAGCCGTGCAATTGCGGTCAAAAGCAGTTGTCCGTTGTCTTGTCTGAGGATCGTATACAGCAAAATTTAAACCAATGCTTTGTGGTTGGCGAGGAGCTGATGTAGGAGACAAGGTCAAATCAGGCCTCCTTGATAATCCATACGTGTTTTCTGATGGTCCGTTTTGTGCTGAATAATCTGGTCTTCTCGACAAGCCATAGGTGTTTTCCGATCCTCCATTTTGTGGGGAGTAGTTAGATCTGTCAGATAAGTCATAAGAATTTTCTGATACCCCATTTTGCGCTGAATAGTCAGGTCCTCTAGATGATCCATAGGAGTTTTCTAATACGCCATTTTGTGCTGAATAGTCAGGCCTCCTGGATAAACCGTACGTGTTTTCTGATCCACCACTTTGCGCAGAATAGTCGGGTCTTCTTTGAGATCCATAAGAGTTTTCTGATATCTCATTTTGCGATGAATAGTCTGGCCGTCGTGGTGAACCATAGTTATTTTCTGATATCTCATTTTGTGAAGACCAATCTGCTGTAGGTGGCCACCGACTACTGTAAATGTTACTTTCTTCTACATCACCTCTTTGATATTCATATTGCTGTTGACAAAAAGACAAAATATTGTATTCCGTGACATAATCTATCTTATCATAATGTTCATACGTGAAGCAAAAACTTTGGACTTCATTTTACAATAATTGCGCGTACGGGGGATTAGGGTAGGCACCCTTATAGTTTATGTGTAGAAGAAGTGCAGAACGCTAATATTTTTCAATATTATTGCTTATAGAGTGCATTACATAAAAAATAAAACATTACACACACTAACATGCATTTGACAGACACCAACAAATATATTAATAGAAGACGTACAAACTATATTCATAAAGTTTGGAAACAAAGAAGTTGGTCTTGTTAAATAAAGATGGCGTTTTTATCAAAAATATATCAAAATATTAAATATATTTTATTTTAATATACTTTATTTTGTGTACGAATGAAATACCTACTGACTCAATCGAATACTTAATTTACTATTACTTTGGTTTTAATTATTTCGTAGTGATAATTGTGTTGTATCTCATTTTGTTGGTAGTACTGAGTAAAGTCATTGACAACTGGAAACTAGTATTTTCTGTCTACCTTCAGTTATCTAAGCCATGTTATTATGTTCGAGAATCATTACTTTGCCGTAATACAGTTTCAAACTAGTACGGAAAGTAAAGGTTTTCTTTTCAATGTGCCAAACGCACTCAATTAATATTGTTTTAAGTTCATTAACTGTATATCAGGTACAAATTGTATAACAATAAGCACAATAAAAAAGTTATTATTATTTTTATAATTTGTTATGGTCGAATTTTGACCAATCGGTGACCACTAGTACAATAAAAATTAATCCTTTTTTGGTTTTCATCGATTCACACCTGAACGGATGGACCAATTTTTCTCATTCTTTTTTTTGTTGTATTGGTTAGTGTCAGGAGAAGGCTTATACGTAAATAATACTTCAAAACACACAAACTATTAGTAGCTGTTATTGTCAAGCGATACGAAGCCAGGTCATGTATTAAATAAACTTATGTACAATGTATTTGTTATAGGAACGTTTCTTTTGCAATTATATATTTTTATCAAGTCTACAACATATAAGTGTTATATTACAGCTTATATGAAGTGGCGATAAAATGTTGCTGTTACTTCGAACTCTACCTACCTTTTTTTATATAACATTGGAAGACAAACAAGCAGACGGATTTCCTGATGGTAAGAAATTTACGCGTGTTCCGGTTCGGAAAGTAAGGTAGCCGGTAAACTTACTTTTGCTCGAGGCCTAACATCCCGGCCTCTGGTTGGCAACGCACCATTACCAACTTCGGTGTCTCTAGGCGGCGTGAACTTCTTACCATCAGCAAATCCGTCTGCTTGTTTGCCTTCCAATGTCATAAAAAAAACATTAATATATTTTTTGCAATATTTTGCAATAATTTTACTTTCATTAATTGAAAACCCTTTCCTGTTCATATTTTGCTATTTAAAGTAATCATATCAGTATTTTGAATTACGAAAATTCAATGTTTTCTTTTTAAATACAAGCAAAAAAGAATTGTCTACTTTATTCGTTAGATCAATCTCTATCACACGAATATTATGAATTTCTTTGTTTGGATGTTTGTCCGTCAATAACGCAGAAACTACTGACTGGATTTTGAGGAAATTTAGTATACAGACAGGGTACGAGATGACTTGAATGATAGAATATTTTTTATTCCGATTAAATGCTCCCATGAGAATACCACGCGGGCGAAGCCAAGATGCGGAAAGCTAGTAGTAAATAAATATCTATTCTCACGAAAGCATACACAGGATGGATAAAAGTTATCTCTGTTTGTATAAAAGTGCACTTGGTGGATTAATTACCTTCTGAAATATTTTTAATAGGTATGTAGTAAAAAACAAAGGAAACAAACACAACATTAATTTTAAAATTAGTTTTATAGTATTTAGTTTTTTCCTTCTCGTCATTTGTACACACATACATACATACATATCTTCACGCCAAGTCCTTTACGGGGTAGGCAGAGAGTATCGAGTGCCAGACCTCACGATCCTGACAAACCTGTCTTGCTTCCTTCACATTCATTACACTTTTCATACAAACACGCCGGTGTCGGAGACTCTTGACACCACCCTCGGATAATATCCGATTGATCTGATCGTAAAATGTCAGCCTTGGTCTCCCCGGGTACCTACATCCATCCACATTCGCATTTGTGATAGGCTGAAAGTGCAAATTGTGTTCCGTTTTACAATACGATGTAGTTTGAATAAGAACTGAATGAATGTTAACATTTTCATTGTTTTTATAAAAATAAACATAGAATTAGCATCTTCACGCCCATATCCCCGAAGAGGTAGGCAGAGGCACAACCAGGGCACCCACGACTAGCCGAAGATACTAAGTCCCATAATGTGATAGGTGGCAAGCCTATCGCCAACCGGGCACATTTCCAATCCCGACCAACCTTTTTTTTATTATAAAATTGGAAAAATCCAATTTTCATTTTGTTGGCCGACCCGAGATTCGAACCCGAGACCTCATGCAGTCAAGTCCAACACCCGGACCCGGATGGAACATTGTGGGACTAAGTGTCTTCGGCTAGTGGTGGGTGCCCTGGTGGCGCCTCTGCCAATCCCTTCGGGGATATGGGCGTGAAGATACTTTTTGTATTCTATTGTCCTGTATAGGTTTATTATTATACTCTTTGATTCTACCACATAAATGATAACACTTTTCTATTGATAATTCAAGCAATTTGTGCAAAATTAGTCCTTAACCATTTCAAAATATTAAAAATGCACAACGTTAATATTCAAGTTTTCACTTCTGCCGGCACTCGCGGAGTGCAATCCGTTTTTTTATACTAACTCAAAATACTTATTCAAAAACGAGCTGTTCGTCCATGCCAAAATAATGTTTTAGCTCTTATACGGAAACTGTTAAGGCTAGGATATTGGCAGCATGGCGATTTTGTTATAAAATATTATTTGTACAATTTGGTATTAAGGAAAAAAGTTAGCCATTCAATTTTCTGATACAATTTACTGTATTTTTGACATAAAGACTTCTTTAGCATCGTTGTGGTTTGAAAAAAAAGCGAACGTTTAAATATATACAAATAAAATGTAAAATAATTATTTAACTTTATATCACTATGATCATTACTAAATTTGACAATTCTCGTTTTTCCAAAATTATACAATCTTCTAAATATCTTGAAACAAAATTTTTTGAAGGTTGTGTGATTAACATACATGTTTTTTGTAACATTTTACTGCATTTTTTGTACTTTATGTACGATAAATTAAAGAAACCTGAAATTAAAACTCAGGTTCTCTTGTTTTTTTTCGAGTGAAGTTATCTACAAGTATCGTGTTTGAGGTTTTAAGTCATAAAATAATCTAGAAAGTTTATCGAACTACAACATAATATATTTTTTCAAAAAAAACATAGCATATTTTATGGTTTAAAGTCGAATCAAAAATAAATACTTCCGTATACCCTTGCCTTAAGTTATTAAGATAATGTCATTTCTTCTTTTACAAGGCCTAATTGATTCTAAACTAATAGTTTTTGAAATCCGTTCAGCCGGTATAAGAAATAGTAAGGAACACTTTTTTTTTGGAATGACTACTGTGTTGCCAACCTAGCGGTTTTTACAACTTCACCGGACTTTGTGGACCGAGCAGAGTGCTGAGACAGTAAATTCATTTCATTTTTGTAACAAAGGTAAGAAACTCAATTCCTTAGAGGCTTTAGAAATTAATAGAAGGAAAAGGGACCCCAAATTGTTAAATGATCAGGTAGATTTTAATAGTTCTCCACTGCTTAACATGTTTTTTAATGAATAGATTTTTACATACACAAATAATTTTTAATAAATAAATAGATATCTATAGCATTCTTAGGAGTAAATAATTAATTCTGACAGCCATTTTTTGACATAGTTTTATTTAGTGTAATCATTTGACATTTCCTTTTATTTTATTATAATTATTTTTTATATTTCTATTGAATTTTGTAATGTATAACGTTTTAATTTGACATTTATTATTATTATTATTTTTTTGACATCATTTGTAATTTTCGGTATTTCGAGATGTTTTTTGTTGTACAATGTGGTTTTTACCAAAGTAGTTTGATTTGTTGATTTTATTTTACCATAATTAGAATAATTAATTTTTAATTTGATTTACATTTTTCAAACATTTATTAATAGTAGAATTTAGTTTAATAAATATCATTATTAGTACTTAGTTAAGGGAAAATTTCCCCATTATTGGGGTAAAAATCTAAAGTGTCAACCCAGTTAATTCAAATTTGTTTACTAATGTCATCACTCAGTATGTTTTATTTAAATACCGTCATTTTTGAAGGTGACAATTAGACGGTAAATTTTTTAACAAAACTTCAGTTGTTATATAGCCCTGATGATGCTTGTATAGCGAAACCGGTTGGCTAAATTATAAAAATAAAAAATAATAAAATATATTGTGGAAAGTACAAGTGTTTTTAAATAAATTACATCAAGTAAATACTACGTCACTATGGCAAAGGCATATTTATATATGACTAGCAGTTTCACGCATCTTCGCCTGCTCAACTTGGCTTCTACTGCACCGATTTTCGCTCAGGGATAATGTAGTATCCTAAAGGTGAACGAGTTTTTGAAATCGGTCCAGTAGTTTGGACGCCTATTCATTTCAAACAAACATAAAATCAAACATTTCCTCTTTATAACATTAGTAAAGAAGTATAGACAATGACGATGTAGAAAGTAATATAAGAGTGTTTCCCTGCTTTTTATATCAAAGACTTTTTTCTTCCTTTTTTGCTTTTTTATGTGATAAGGTCAACTTACATAAACATACGTATCTTCACGCCAGTCCCTGTGCAGAGAGTATGGAGTGCCAAGTGCACGAATTTATAAGTTCCGAGCTTTGCTTGGTATTTCAATAAAAGCCGCGACGCGATATGTACTTCCAATTCTAATTAAGTTAAAATAATATCTAAATGTCGTATTAATCAAAGCAAGTAAGTATAACATTAAAGTTCGTATCGGCCACGTCTAAAATATCACCAAAAGGTCAAATGGCAAAGTAATCGTCGGATCTTATTTCATTCTTTTTTTTATTAAGTATTCATTATAAATCGACTGCCTACTGCATTTTTGCCACGTGTTTTTAATAACAAGCAATGAATATCTATATGAATATTTAACTTGTGTTCGTGTGTTTGTCACAGAACTCCTTCTAGATGACTGGACCGATGTTGATGAATCTTTTTGTGTGTGTTCAAGGGAATTCGAGAATGGTTTAGATTCACAATTTGGTCTTCTGGAAATGTTTTTTTTTTAATATTTTTTTTAATAATAAGTAGTTGTTGATTTTGGAATGTTTCACATCGGATCCGACAGATTGCGCTACTGTCGAAGCATTAATGTCATGCGATACGATGTTTGCTGGGTCAGCTAGTAGCTGTATAAATATCGGTTAAAATTTTAAAAGTTTTCTCCGTAGTAGTCCTGTGTAGAATATACTACCTGCCTTCGTGACAAGAAGCCCATAAGAGGCGAGCAAAGGTTACATGAGTCGTTTTTAACAAGATGGTGATATGGTGCTATGCATCAGCCCAGGTAGTAATAGTCATTTCCAACGAGACCACTAGTGGTAGTGGTTTTTATTTTTATGGTATTGGAAGGCAAACAAGGAGACGGATTTCCTGATGGTAAGAAATTAGCACCGCATAGAGACACCAAATGTGGTAATGGCGCTGACGTTATGGCGGCAGGAATAGGTAACGCAGTGGTACTAATCAGAGCGTGTTGCTGCGAAACTCTACCACCTAGTTAAATGTCACGGTGCTGGCGACTGTAAACCTGGCACATTAAGGCAGGAGGTCTATTCTGCAAAGGAGTCCGAACCAACACGGGGTAAAAAGTATCTTCACGCCCATATCCCTGAAGAAATAGGCAGAGGCAAAACTAGTGCACCCACGACTAGTTGGCGTTGCCAATCTTAGGCCGGGATTTTTGGCCTCGAGCAAAAGTAAGTTTGCCGGCTACTTTGTCTTCCAAACGGGAACATGTCAAATCAACAGCAAGCACTGACGTAGGAACTTGACGAGGAATAGGTAAGGCGTTGGTATCAATCCGAGCGAGTTGCTACGAATCTCTACCACCTAGTCAGATGTCACGGTGTTAGTGACGGCAAGCCTCGCCTTTTACGAGCTGCCTGGCACAGGAAGGCAGGTGATCTATTCTGCAAAGAAACCCGGACCAATACGAGAAGTGCTGTGACAGCAACTTGTCCAGGTAGTGATCTACCGCCTACCTATTCCTACCTACCTAGCCCTGCCGCCATAATAACAATGTTATGTTTGAAGGGTAGGGTAGCCGGTAGTTTGTTAGGTCGGCCAAAAAATAACGACACATGTATAACATCTGTTGTCTATAAGCCTTTGTTATCTCTTACTACCAGGCGTATGTTTGTTAGCTGACCTCTCACATCCAAAAAAATCGCGACGGTGTGAGTTTGAGTAGGTCAAGTTTGAGTCTAGGTGGTAGAGTTTAGCAGCGACTTGCCCGGATTGGTACCACCGCCTTACCTGTTCCTGTCGCCATAACGTCATGGCGTGTTCCGGTTCGGAGGGTAAGGTAGCCGATAAACTTACTGTTGCTCGAGGCCCAACATCCCGTCCTCAGGTTGGCAACGCACCATTACCATATTTGGTGTCTCTTGGTGGCCTGAATTTCTTAACATCAGGAAATCCGTCTTCTTGTTTGCCTTCCAATAGCATAAAAAAATATTATATAGACCAGTCTTTCCCAAAGTGGGCGATAGTGTCCCCTTGTGGGCGCTGGAAGCCTACTAGGAGGGGGGGGGCTGTGGTAAAGAAACCTAGAAAAATGATTATTTTAAGCTCCAGGTGAAACAAATATGTTATTAAGGTATTTGGCAAGAAAGCAAACGGGGTGGNNNATATAAAATAACTGATTTTCAAAGTTTACATGAAATAAGTTTGGGGACCTCTGATATAGACCAAGAGCGTGCGACGCCCAGACCTTCGTTGTTTTATAAAACCTGAATTTTTTTTGGGCACAAAAATTTCAGGTTTCATAAAACAACGTAGGTCTGGGTGTAGCGGGTTCTGGCTGTAATATTTATCATACCAATCATATTCATCAATTCGTGTTTAGATTTGTTAGGGCCACTTGCACGTTCCTGGTTTAAGTCTTTAACATTGAGTTAACGTCTAACTCGGGTTAAATTACCTTATATTTGACAGTTTAACTCAGTGTCAAATGTAACCCGGGAATGTGCAAGTGGCCCTTAGTGTTTTAAAAGCTCCGTTCTTTATATTTAGCTTATGCTATGTATTAAATCTCGTGGATTCGATTCTTGATATGTTATGTATTGTGTAATTATTATATGAATGTGTATATAGACACGATAATTATTATTAAAAACCACTACGTTATCTGTGTGATAACCTCTGATGATCTCTATCCAAAACAAAAAAAATCGTAAGCCTACACACGCTTCAACGCACAAACTTAAGGGTCCATGTATGCTAAAATACGTCAGCATTGTAATGTTTTTTTCATACAAAGCAATCATGGATCTTGGTGACAAAAATACGCAAGATAAACATGAATATGCTTTATAAGACTAGTGTTTCCAAAACACGATTCATTTCACTTTGCTCGATAGAAAAAAATTAAAAAGTTAACCATTTCTTGAAAGCAAAACCCAACTACTACTTGAATTATGAAAATATCGACACCAGATTTAACATAAACATATATAAGTACTCTACCTAGTAAGTGTTTCAGTTTTTATACTTTTTTCAAATTACTTTTAGTGTCAAAAATAGTGATATTTTGTCGCTTAAAACGTTTACTTTAGAGCTCAATATTTCATAGTAATCATGGAACGGGGGAGTGCGGTGATTGGCTCTTCTGGCTGACTAAGTATGGAGCCTTAAGAGTAAGAGGTGGAGGGGAGGGGAGGAGGTGTAGGAGTTTAAATTAATACCAAGTCCCGTAAGTAGTAATTTAACATTTTTCAAACTTGAAAAACTACACAATGTTGTAAACGGGCCATCTTGAGAATTGAGCCTTTATTAGGCGCAAGTACCTTATATAAATACTACGTACACGAGCTGTGAACGTAGAAGATCCGATTGCGTAAAGTACATTTTTTTCAAATGGCTAATATTTTGCTAACCGCGAGGTTATTACAGGAAAATCCTAATAATATTATAAATGCGAAAGTGTATAAGAATGGATGGATGTTTGTTACGCTCTCACGCAGAAACTACTGAACAGATTTTGATGAAAATTTTACAGGGACATAGTTAATACATCAGAATAGCATATAGGCTACAATTTATAGAAAAATATAATTTAGCACCCGGGCAAAGACACAGTCGGATAGGGCGAAGTCGTGATTGGAAAAGCTAGTCGTAAATGAAATCATAGAGACCCACCACGCTTTTATGCCAGAGATACTAAATCGAATTGAATAAAATTTTGCAAACACAATCTAGGATTATTAAACTTATACTTATCTGGCTGAAATGATTTAAGTCTTTTTCAAAATTTCATAAATTCAAATTAAAAAACTTAAACCTATTTTACTATGTTTTTACATTCTATGTAAAAAATCTATGTAATTCTACCATTACAAACGTAGCGTCACAATCTAGTATGCTTTTTAGGTATCACGCTATTGCAGTGATATAATCCTCTTTTTTTACAGTCGGAACTAGCAACGTCATAGAGTTGTCATGCAAGATTAAAATTTTATGGAGTATTGGCGCTATCGTTAAAGAAGTTAGTCGTAGTTCTTTCGTAATTATTGAACTTCTTATAAATTATGAGTAAAACTTGTTAATTTAGGTGGCAATAAATTCAATTTTGTTTAGTCCAAGAGCGTAAAGACTGAAATTGCCGCTAAATCTCAGTAAATGAGCTGGAGTAACGATTCCACCGCTTTGATGATATGACTGGCTTATAATGACTAATGACTGTTATAATAAATTTGCTAATACGGAAGACGTGGCTGCATGGCCTTGGTCTTAGCCGGCCTCTGAAAGGGGCATATAAAAATCATAAGAAAATATTAGAATTCTATGCTTCTGGACATTTCATAACACGAAAAAGAATCAGTCTGTGGATTCGCTTAAACTAGCCTGGATGTTATGCTCGTATACATATTTATATAAAACATTTATATATTTAACAGCTCGCAACATTAATATTAAAAAAATAAAATAATTAAGTTTGCTATGTTTTTTATTCAATCATAATAATATGACGCTAGTGTCCTTAAATCTGAATACCTTTAGACTTACTTTCAAATTAAACGCTTTTAACTATCTGTCAAATGTCTTGTGTCACTTAAGCTAAACTTCATGCAAAATTCGGGTTTGCTATGTATCATGGAAGACCAGCCTCTTATTACGTAATATTTAATAAATATATACTCTTTGGTAGACCACAAAAATGTACAGTTAATTAATAACGTCCTTCTTTTAGAGCTTGAGCACGTTCTTTGCCTTCTTTTACCCTATATATGTTGAAAATAATCATTAAATAAAAAAACAAACCCCCATAAAATTGTAATGTAGCTAAAAACTTCTCAATTTAAAAAAAAAACACGTCAGTTTAAAAAAAACTCGTGAAGTAAATTTACCGACTACCTTACCCTACGAACCGGAACAAGTCAACGCCAAGCATTGATGTACCAATCCGGGCGGATGTACCACCTAGTGGGATGTCACGGTGTCAGTGACGGCTAGCCTATGCTAGCCTTTTTCCGAGCTGCCTGAAGGAGCAAAGGAGCCCGGACCAAAACGGGGATTGGTAAACAAACACGCGTACGCATTTATAAGTGAGGATTATTACGATTCAAATGCAACTGAAAGTCGATACTTTGCAAAAATGCAATAAGTTGTAATATGATACTACTGTTCGCTGTATAGAAAGAATACTTCCCAACGAGTTAGGTCACACATATTCATGATCTTTTTAACTATCGATGCATGTAAAAATGTACTACAAGTTGAAAATATTTAAACCGGATTGCGTCAGGAGGATAACGTTCTTCAGGCGTTTGTTTTTTTTATGATATTGGAAGGCAAACAAGCAGACGGATTTCCTGATGCTAAGAAATTCCCGCCGTGTAGAGACACCAAAGGTGGTAAAGGTGCGTTGCCAACTTGAGGCCGGGATGTTAGGCCTCGAGTAAGTTTACCGGCTACCTTATTACCCTCCGAACCGGAACACGTTATGACGTTATGGCGACAGGAATAGGTAAGGCGGTGGTACCAATCCGGGTGAGTCGCTGCGAAACTCTTCCACCTAGGCAGATGTCACGGTTTTAGTGACGGTAAGCCCATGCTTGCCTTTTACGTTTCTTTGGTTTGCCCTACAGTCCAAACGGCTGAAGGGTGTTTGACGTGAGGTTTCGTTGGATTCTCAGAATGGTGGTAGTGACATGGACTATACAGGGTGTTTTTGACACCGTAACGAAAACTTCCGTGGTAGTTTAGATACATATCAGACTTCAAAATTCCTTTTACAGTTTTTGTCGGAAACAAGTGGTTAAACATTTAGCACTTTTTCAGCCCGCAATGTATAGCGAACAAAGTATATGCATTAAGCTGCGCGTTGCGAGCTGCAAGTGCTGACCTAATACGCTGTTTTGTTACATTGCTGGTTTTTTAGTAAAAAGGCGTTATTTATTTGATGTTAAACAAAAATCGAGTTGCATTAGATATTATTAATGAAATAATAGTGAAATTAATATAATTTTTTTTTAAATTCGTGAAATTTCCGACAAAAAATTTCAACTACATATGCGTGTCTATCATGTACAGAATCCTTGGTTTCATTTTTCGTTACGCTGTCATTTAAACGGTGTCATACATTTTCAAAATGGCACCCGCAAATTAAAAAAATATACCACAGAAATATGGGTATCAAATGAAAGCCAGTAAAGACAGGACATTTCAAATATATGTGTCTCTCGCTATGTTCGTATTATTGTTATAACATAAAATTTATTGAGATAACAATATATCGGGAAGCCCATACTGTTTCTAGCAAGACAAGTAATATATCAAGTTGGGAATGAAATTGGCTGGTCCTTGGTTGAGGAATGTATAACATTACCTGTGTTATAGAGTAGGTATACAATAAAAGTATTAACAGTTATTTTTGCAGTCGGGTTCTTATTTTGTTTTTGATAATTAACGCTTTGTAAAAATAATTAAGTAAACTGTGGCATCGGTTCTAGTACATTGTTTTGATTGTTAGTTTGTCTGTTTGTTCGCACACGACAAGAAAAATATTGAACCAATACTGCGTTAGTTTATGTGTCTATTTTAAAACTGAATATTTTATTAAAATTGGCAGAGTAAGGAGAAATCCTTAACCCAAAATCAATTACACCAAAAAATACCACACTGCATTTGAAAAAAACCACCTTTTAAAAAAAACAAAACTGTCTCTGTCTGTATAGTTAAAGTATTAATTACTTGTTATTTCACTTAATTAATTACATTATCTTTATTTTTTTTAATAGTAAGGAAGCACCAATTTGGTTAATATTACCAAATTTCAATAGTCACTTATTTTAATACAAAAAAAAAACAATAAATTTTAGGCTTTTAACATTGAAATTTGTTAACTTATAATACCTATTAATTTAAAGTAAAAATGAGCTATTTAATAAAATTTGGTTGCCGCTGTACAAATTTTTAACAATTAATTTAACTATTAATAATGATAGTAAATTGCCCAAAATATATCGTCATCAAATATTACCCTTTTTTATTAAATATTACCCCATCAAATATTTTTCCCTTTTTCTTTATTTTTAACACTGCCATAAACAATCTTTTCTAAATAAGTATATATTTTTAAGTTTAGCTTACACTATTGATGTTGCATAGATTATTATAAAGGTGTAACTTTATTTAAATTTTGATTTATTGAGGTGTTTTTAAAGTATGTAAAGTTGACATTATTGTTTCAATAATAATAACATTTTTATTGTTTTTTTTTATTTTATTTCACTAGTCATCACATGATTTACGTTTTATTATATATTATTAATTGAATTCAGCAAAAGTTTTTTAACTCTGGGCTTTTTTGCATGTTTTGTTGATACTTATATATAAATGTTTTTTATATTTAGGAATACATATTCATTTTCAACACGTATTGAAATTTTAATTAAAAGATTAATTTTACAAGAAATTCCTACAACTCAAGAGCTCATGTATAAAAAACGATATTATTGTGATAGAGAAACTATTAATAAGACTAATTTATTACTTTATATACTTATTCGTTGTTTGCGCAATGCCGGCGCATTACATCCGAATGATGATAAACTTTGTCGGTGTGGGACACAATGAAATTTATTTAATTATTTTATCTATTTAAAAACACTTAAACATTTATGCTTAAAAAATAATATTCACTTATGTTAGGGTGTTTTATTACACTAGTATTAAGTAGCTTTCGTTGTGAGATTAGCGGAAGGTTCGGTTTGCATTTTGAAGAAATTGCAAAAGAACGAATGCAAGCAGACGGGCAAGTCGTCCCGCGCCCTCTCCCTCAGCATTCCCGAATTCTCATTAAGTTTTTATCTGATACACTTATTATTTGTGAAAGCTCTTATTAATAAGACATAAAAAATGACTTACCGTGTTTACTCCCGTCATAAGAGCCAAAGCGGCCACCAACCTAAAAAAATATTTTTTTTTGTTATCTAAAATATATATATTTTTTTCTTTATTACTAAGTTTAAACTTTTAGGGATGGGTAATATAAATTTATTAAGTAGTACAATTGTACTTACTCAAGTACGCGGACCGCCATGGCCCAACGCGCGTTGCGGCCGTGTCCCGTGCGCGCGCGCCGTCAGTGTCGGGATACTAAGGAGAGGAGTGGTCGGACCCGCGGCGCCCCTCCGCGCGGCGCGAGGGCGGCGGTGGTTGCGCGCC
>NJDD01001318.1:364475-374943 GCA_002245505.1 Calephelis nemesis
AGTACTGCGACACAGCCATGTCGGGCCCGGCGCGTGCGCGCCTGCTCGCGATCCGCCTTGTGCCCGTCGCTCTCCTCTACCAGCTCTGGATCACCACTCCAGTGTCCGCAGTAAGTTATCTTTTACCTCTATTAATTTTGACTCTATGTACCTTGACTCAACCACAAAAAAGACATCAACGCGATCAATGCTTAACTCTAACCTAAAGCTCTTATGTAGATCTCTTAACACAAAAGTTTATAATTATGTGATTTGTTATACTATATAGGTATACTAGCTGTTACCCGCGGCTTTGCTCGCGTGGTAGTTAATATATTTACTGAACTGAAATTGAATTAAAACTGTATGAATTATTTATTCCTGTTTGTAAACTTTTTTTCATTTTAATCAATAGTCCATTAATAAGGACTTTCATACAAACTTTCAACCGTTATTTTATCCCTTGAGGAGTAGAATTTCCAGAAACACTGAAATACGTATCTAATCATTTTTAATATGTAAGTAGCCCAAATATAATGTTTCATGTTTCTAACTTAAAAACAAACTTTCAACCCCTATTTTATCCCCTTAGGGGTGGAATTCCCAAAACTCCGTCCTAGTGTCTACTCAATAAAACGACCCTACTCACCAAATTTAATGGCTGTAATATTAGAGTTACAGTTTTGTTCGGCAATGATGAATCAGTCAGTCAGGACATGTTATTTTATAAGTATAGATGTTTCAGATATAATAATAAATGTAAGATGTTGTATTTGAAAAAAGAAACGTGTAATTGTAATTTGTTTTACATTTCCCCTCTGCAAAGTTATTTTTTAAATCTGTTTATACTTAATTTTATTAAAATCAATAGCTATAGTATGCCTTAATATGGATTTTTAAGGATGAACAGAAGGGTTTATTTTTAAAATACTTATGTCTCGAAGTGGATTTATCTATACCAACTTTCTGTCACTTATAATATACTAGTTTTTACACGCAGGTTCGCTCGCATTTAAGTAATTAAAAAGTTTCTTATGTTACTTTGATACCTTCAAGATAATGTCGGGCAAAAAGAAAAACATTGAAAATGTATATTTTAAATTTCCTAATATGTAAAAATAATGTTGCCCAGGATAATATATTTGCCCGGTTAACGAAAGGCTTGCCAACTTTTACAGTGTGGGACTTATGTCTTCGGCTAGTCGTGGATACCTTAGTTGTGCCTCTGCCTTCCTCTACGGGGATATCGGGGTAAAGATACTTTTTTCAAGAATATGTGCATTAAGTTTCACGATGATTAGCTTTTGCGTGAAAGTGTAACAAACAAACTTACAATCTCATTTATGATATTATTAAAGATAAGCTGCTGTTAGATTCAATACAATGGAAGATAAATAAGATTATAGAAATTGGAAATGATTATTGAATCCGATCATAAAAGTTTAAAATAAAAGACAAGAATTTAAACACATTCAACTTTAATAACTTTCTTTAAATATTTAATGACACAGTCACACATACATGCCCACACACACTTAGGAACGCACGCACACACACACACATGCACGCACACACACACGTACGCACGCACACACACACGCACACACACATGCACAAACACACACACAAACACACAGACACACATCACAAACACCCTTGGTTTTCCGTTGGGGGTTAAAAAAATCACGATAGAGAGCGATATCATATCTATTTTATAAAAAAGTTTTTCCAAAAACATATATGCTAAGCTTTTACAGCTTTTTACTTTTACTAAATACTATCCAATACAAATCAACATTTTATTGCCATTAAACTTGCCTTACAAATGCCAATAAATTAGCACAGTAAAACTCTAAAAACGACTCCAACTGTTTCAACTATTTCATTAAGTAAGTACCATATACCCCGTGTTGGTCCGGGCTCCTTTGTAGAATAGACCATCTGCCTTCCTGTGCCAGGCAGCTCGTAAAAGGCGAGCATAGGCTTGCCGTCACTAACACCGTGACATCTAACTAGGTGGTAGAGCTTGGCAGCGACTCACCTGGTTCGGAGGGTAAGGTAGCCGGTAAACTTACATTTGCTCGATGCCTAACATCCCGGCCTCTGGTTGCCAACGTACAATTATCACCTTTGGTGTCTCTCGCAGCGGAAGTTCCGTACCATCAGAAAATCCGTCTGCTTGTTTGCCTTCCAATGTCATAAAAAAAAACATGTCGCGATTTGGTATTTCTTTTTTTCGAAAGAAAACTAGTGACTCTGAAATGGTCCCCACGTAAATTTTATCAAAATCCTGTAAATATACTTATTCGTATTTACATTTACCATTTTTGAGGCAAAAAAATATGCACTGTTAGGTATAACCAAAAAATCCACAAGTCGGAAAGTTTAAATAAGACCACTTCGGAAACATGTCATGTCATCACTAATCTTTAAAAAAAAGAATCATAAAAATCGGTTGGTAATTGGGTAAGAGAGAGATAAAAAAAAACAGCATACGGTCGGCTTGAGAATCTCTTTTTTGGAGTCAGTTGTAAAACAGCGTGGTCGGTTGAAGATAGCTGGAATTTTATGTATAGGCTGGAATTTTAAATTTATTGAAAATTACATATGAAATTAAATCAAAGGTTTTAGAGGGTATTATTATGCAAGAGTGGCGTCAAGATTTTTTAAAAGCAGCGTTATTGAATGAAAAGAGTGAATGTCTGAATCAATGTGGAGGAAGTTAGAAAGTTCTCTAGGAATCGTGACAGTGCGTACTTGATACTTTCTGATTTAGGTATATATCTGGTGGAAAAATATTTGATTCTGTATGGAATACTTTAAAATAAATGTAGAGATACCTTATTATAATCATTTATGGTCTATTCTGCAAAGGAGCCCGGACCAACACGGGGATTTGATTCCAAATTTGAATTATTTCATTATATGATTATTCTTGGAGAGAGATAGATAATAATTTCAAGTTCCACATACATTATAATAACATCCCACTAGTGGTTTTTGAATTATACTTATTAATTTTACACCATTGTCAACCGAATTCGGATCACGATGAAATTAAAATGGGACCACCTCATAATCTGATTTCATCATCATCATCAACAGCCGGAGGACGTCCACTGCTGGACATAGGCCTCCCCCAAAGAGCGCCACAAGTAACGGTCACCAGCCGCTTGAATCCAGCGACTCCCCGCGACTTTGACCAGGTCATCAGTACACCGAGTGGGAGGTCGTCCAACACTACGTCCTTATTTGCGGGGCCGCCACTCGAGAACTTTTCTTCCATCGGTTCTGCGAGAAATGTGGCCTGCCTATTGCCACTTAAACTTGCTAACTCTCTGAGCTATGTCGGTTACTCTCGTTCTCTTGCGGATCACCGAAATACGGATCATATCTTGCAAGGAAACACCGAGCATAGCTCTCTCCATAGCATGCTGAGCGACTCTGAGCTTATTTAAGAGGCCCACAATTAACGGCCAACTTTCAGTTCCATATGTAATCTAATGTGCCTTTCAAAAAAAGAGGAATAGGTAAGGCGGTCTTAAATAGAATATAATAAACTAGCGGCCCGCCCCAGATTCACACGGTTATGAAATATACAGATAAACCTTCCTCTTCCATCACTTTATCTATTAAAAAAACCGCATCAAAATCCGTTGAATAGTTTTAAAGATTTAAGCATACAAAGGGACATAAGAACAAAGGAAGCGACTTTCTTTTATACTATGTAGTGATGTATCCAGTAAAACTAAGAACTTAATTACCGAAGATATTTACCTCTCCCCCGGATATAGTAACCGGGTAAAAGTAACTAAAAGGTTAACTTTCATAATAAATCGACTCTATTTCATTATGTTCCTCCGTCCGTATGCAATGAAATAAAGTCGTTGTATCCAGTTTTGTTTTTCTTAAATGATTGTAATAGAAAAATGCAAACAAGTTTTACGATCTACTGATGGTAATACTCATAAGAGTCGAAAGTTACCCTTTAGCATTAGTAAGTTTATCGGATACCCAACATACTAATCTAGATTACAATAAGAGCGAGTACTGATATTTTAGCGATAGGAAAAGCATGATCACGGTAATAGTGGCATCTTCAGTTGACAATACTAAAATTTAGACGGTGGGGTCGTTACATCTCTGAACAAACTTATCCATAGCGTGTCTCGTCAATCGTTAGGTACCTGTATTAGCAATTATTAATAACTATTTCTGCTCTAACTCTATGGAGATTACAACCCTATTTTAATTAAGACGCTTTCATTAATTCAATTAATTAATTAGATTTTAGAAAACGTATTTAGCTCAGTTCAAACGGACGGATTGAATAGAAACCTAACACACTTATCAATGGCCGAGGACCCCATTGTAATTAACCCTTTATATGGTAATTAAAAGCAGTTTATAATAATGCATTATCTGTGAAGGTGTTTTTATAAAAAAAATCATTATTATGCACTTGTAATTAAAAGTTAAATTAATTTAAAGTTCTTAAAAAGTTAGTGATAGTTTTCAAAACGTGAGAAGTTATGAATTTACCTACTTGAAAAAAAATATCTGTAACGAAAAATAAATAAATCGCACTTGTGTACCTATAACTAAATCACGTGTTTTTTTATGATATTGGTAGGCAAACAAGCAGGCGGATTTTCTGATAGCAAAAAATTCACGCCGCCTAGAGACACCAAAGGTGGTAATGGTGCGCTGCCAACCTGATGGCGGAATGTTAGGCCTCGAGCAAAAGTAAGTTTACCGGCTACATTACTCTCCAAACTGGAACATGTCAACGGCAAGCACTGAAGTTATGGCGGCAGGAATAGGTAAGGCGGTAGTAACAATCCGAGCGAGTCGCTGCGAAACTCGACCACCTAGTCAGATGTCACGGTGCTAGTGATGGAAAGCATGTGCTCGCCTTTTACGAGCTGCGTGGTAGGAAGGAAGATGGTCTTTACTAAGAAGCCCGGACCAATACGGGGATTTTTTTAATTTTTTTATTTATTTCTTGAGAACAAATTCACACAATTTTTACAGGTTTCCCCCGAACGACATTGTGAGTTATGTAATAACAATTTAAATGTAATGTGTGAATGTAGAAACATTTTTCTAAATCAGGCAACTTCATTATGTTACTTTTGTGTAACAGATGCGCTCGCATCCTAACATTTCTGTGACTTTTGTGTGACGGATCTTAAAATTTCACTCTCATCACTTTTCATAACGCGCCTAATATAGTATAACTTCAGAACGCTGAACTAAAAAGTAGAAAATTATTTGCTATAACGTACAAACAAAAAAAAATTTTTTTCGTCATATTACTAGGTGTTACTAAAGATATTTTACTATGGGACTGAATTTTATTTTAATTAGATCGGATAACAATTGATTCAATACTTCTTTGTTTATTTGGCAAGTAGCATATTACACACCGATGAAAAATAAGAATTCTTATAAAAGTTTTGAGCGAGCCCTACAAAAACGTATTTCAAGTATTTTTTTTAAAATAGTTCAAAGTACACAGTGTACTTTAGGATTTTAGTTTTAACAAAACTTTTAGTTACTGTGGATTCATAAAGTTAAAATACACTTTCAAATCTAACACAATATACTAACCGAAAAGAATCTATAAAAGAACAAAACTATAATATTTTACCTACTTAATACGCTTAAAACGATTAATTATTGTTTATATTACACGATTCTTAGAATTAAATATGTAAAGATAAAAGGTTACTATACGCAGCCTACGCCGATAATACTTCATTCACGCATTTTCTTGCTTGTGCTGCCTGATTATGGTCTACAATTATCAGAATAATTACACTTATCAGTTGTCAAAACTTACGATAAAATGTACAGAGGCTATCTTATTACTATTAGATATAAAGACTTTTGATGTCATCTCAAAATAAACTTATTAAATTACTTGTAATGTTCGTTGTGGTTGTAACTAAATTGTGTTATCTAAATCTTTACTTACATAATTTTCCATCTTTATTAAAGAACTAGCGGCCTGTCCCGGCTTTGTACGGTTATGAAATATACATATTTTAAACCTTCCTCTTCAATCACTTTATCTATTAAAAAAATTGTGTGTGTGCTTATGTTAGAAGTTAAACTTTTTCGGCGTAACAAGATAATTTTTTTTAATTATATCTTTTGCCTTATTTTACATTTGTAGACAAAATGACACTAACCATAGAAATAAAGAAATATTGTGAATGTAGTTGTCAGTTCTCACGCAAACATACGTAGATGTCCTTAATTTTACTTTGCTCGGTACCTTTTTTTGAAAAACTAAAATGTTATCTATAGCTAACTTCATCATGTCGGTTTTTCATGACGGTGTGCGCGCATCATAAAAATTTACCCTCATTATTTTTTCCTAACGCGCCAAAAGAAGTATAACTTCAAAACCACATCAAAATCCGGTGCGTATTTTTAAAGATTTAAGCATACAAAGGGACATAGGGACAAAGGAAGCGAATTTGTTTTATACTATGTAGTGATGTGCAATTTTTTTTAATAAGTTAAGTACATTATTCCCCGTGTTGGTCCGGATCCTAGAGGCGAGCGAAGGCGAAACGGTTCATTACCAACAAGATCACTGGTGATAGAGTGCTGTGCAGCAACTTGCCCGGGTAGGGATCTGACTCCTCACTTATGCCTGCTGCTATAATGACGATGCCATGCTTGAAGGCTAGGATAGTAGATTTCCACAATTAGCCTAACGATACGGTCACAAGACAGCAAAGTACCTATAACATCTATGGTCTATGAAGTAGGGTTAAATTTTCATTAGAAATGTAGGTTTATTCGCTGTCTTTTCCACCAAAAACTGATTTCAATTGGGCATTTTATTAACACGCATCGATTTCTGGGGGCATGGTAGAGCTCCCGCCAAGACGATCCAAGGGAAGCGCAAGTTTCGTCGTTTTTTACAACCCTCATAAAGTTGTAGTTCTCAGAGTATGATGTCAATAATTAAACATACAAAGTCTCAATTGAATAGCTCTAATACTAGTATTTTATTGATACTAGTTGTCGTCCATTGGTCGAAATTCGACCATAAGTTGATAAGAACGCCATCTTCACTTCTTAAGACCAACTACTTTGTTTCCTGAATAGTTAGTACACGATCTGTGTTCTTTTATCGTTATCATCAATATATTTGTTTGTGTGTGTCAAAAATGCATGGTAGTGTGGGTAATGTTTTATTTATTGATTTAATGTACTTTATAAGCATTATTATTGAAAAACATTAGCGTTCTGCACTTCTCCTACACATAAACTATAAGTGTCCCAAATTTTATGCTCCCGTATGCTATGTAAAAAGGGGTCCAAAGTTTTGGCATCACATATTAATAAAGCATAAAGAAAGGTAAAGACATTACTGTAACTGTGCTGAAAGATGTATCTTAATATAAGGAAGATCATAATGGCAGTCCATTTTTTCATTCACTTCTTAACATTATTACATGAAATTTTAAACTATATCCATAAGTAATAACCTATTTTGGATGAAAAGGCAAACAAGCAAAAATTCAAAAAGCTATTGTGGGTTGCCAATGTAAAATGAATTTACCGAGCCTTTTGTGTGTATGTTTATCAGATACTCTACCAAACCGAACAACGACGATAGCGGGCACTCTCTTTATGGCGGCAAAAATATGTAAGACAGACATATGACATGCTCGTGTAAGTTTTTCCCCGTGTTGGTCCGGGCTTCTTTGCAGAATAAACCATCTGTCTTTCTGCCAAGCAGCTCATAAAAGGCGAGCATAGGTTTACCGTCACTAACACCGTGACATCTGACTAGATGGTAGAGTTTCGTAGCGACTCATTCGGATTTGTACCACCGCGTTACCTATTCCTGACGCCATAACGTCATTACGTGTTCCGGTTCTTAGAGAAAGGTAACCGGTAAACTTACTTTTGCTCGAGGCCTAACATCCCGGCCTCAGGTTGGCAACGCACCATTACCACATTTGTTGTCTCTAGGCGGAGCGAATTTCTTACCATCAGTAAATCCGTCTGCTTGTTTGCCTTCCAATATCATAAAAAATGACATACTGTAATAAAATAATGTAATTGATTACCAAAAAACGCCATAGTGAAAAAATTGTAAACTTTGACTTTTTTATATTCCAATGGGGCGCCAACTTTTTGTGTGCCCAAAGGCCCCAGCGTAATCTAAGACGACCCTGAAAAAGACACAAAGTTATGGTGGGTTGCCACTGTAAAATGAATTTACCAAGCCTTTTGCGTGTATGTTTATTAGATACCCTACCAAACCGAAACATGACGATGGCGGGTACTCTCTTTTTGTCGGCAAAAAATGCAAGACAAAATTATGATAAGGGAAATAAATAATGAATCACTTTAAACTCATCTATAAATGTTTTTACAATGCGTATTAACCCAGAATACTAGGTCGTATATCCCGGTAGTAAAGATTATATAAAAACTTAAGATGTTATTGGCTTGGTAATTTGACAATCTGTTGTTACGGTAACCTTTGCTCTATTATCTTAGCCGTTTTTATTTGGTACATATCAACTAGCAACAATTCTTTATCATTATATAGCCTCGTGACCTAAAAAAACATTGAAGATTCTTTGCATATATTGGAAAGAAGCATATGTGGCTGATTTATTAAATGTTTTGTTCATCTGTACTATTTGCTGTTACATCATAAACTACTGGAACATTTTGGATCAAAACTTCACAGTTTAATGCATGCAATATTGCATATTGAAAAGAAGCACATGTTACGTACTATGGCTGATTAATACATATGTTTTTCGGTGCTCTACACACCGCTGGTGTAGTCTAGCAGTCCGGCGTCGGACTTGACTTCTTGAGCTCCCGGATTCGATCCCCGGGTCAGACAGCAAAAAGAACTTTAAAGAAATTTTCAAATAAAAATAACGTTGCCCGCGTTTGGATATGTGCTTGGTCGACGATAGGTTTGCCACCTATCACACTATGGGACTTAGTGTCTTCGGCTAATCGTAGTTGCCCTGGTTGCGCCTCTGCCTACCCTTTCGGGGGGATATGGGCGTGAAGATACTTAGTTTTTCATTTGTACTGTTAAATTAAAATACTTTTTTTTTCATCGGTACTGTAGGCATCATAATTATTTATTGAAACAATTTTATTCAACACATACACATACGCACATACCTTCACAACAAGTCTCTTGGTAGCAATATCGAATGCCAAATCTCACGATCCTTGCAAACCTTTCTTTTTTTTATGCTATAGGAAGGCAAACAAGCAGGCAGATTTCCTGATGGTAAGAAATTCACGCCGCCTAGAGACACCAAAGGTGTTAATGGTGCGTTGCCAACCTGAGGTCAAGATGTTAGGCCTCGAGCAAAATTAAGTTTACCGGCTACCTTACCCTCCGGACCGAAACACGTCATGACATTATGGCGGCAGGAATAGGTAAGGCGGTGGTACCAATCCGGGTGAGTCGCTGCGAAACTCTACCACCTAGTCACCTACCACCTAGTCAGATGTCACGGTGTTAGTGACGATAAGCCTATTCTCGCCTTTTACGAGCTGCCTGACACAGGAAGGCAAATGGTCTATTCTGCAAAGGAGCCCGGACCAACACGTGGAATTATAAGAAATAGTAGTATAATTTCCTGATTTTAAGATATACATGTAGTAGGTAACATGACGCTGGGATATCGCCTCTTGTGTTAAGTTTACGCGAATCTACCCTCTAAAACCGTAACATGATAGTAGAGATCATTATGGCGGATAAAAAATAACCACGCGTTATGTAGCTAATCACCCCCCGCCCCCCAGTTGGTCCGGATCATCACACATTTATTTGAAAGTCAAGTTTAGGAGACTTTAATAACTAATAAGTGTTTAGAAGACGAAAAAGGATACAACAGCAGTAGGTACCATATGTGTATAGTTTTACCAAGAATTATGACATCATCGTCTGGAACAGGTTCGATAAACATTTTTAAACTGGTGCAACTCTTCCCCATTTATAAGTTTATTCCTAACTAGCCGAACCAGCGAACTTCGTTCACGTGGCACTCGGTACTCTCTGCCTCCAGTGCACAAGGCTCGGCGTGAAGATATGTTTGTATATGTATGTCAACATTTAAATATTTCTCTACAAACCGGATTTTAAGTTATTTGATCATTTTTAGTGAGTGTTGTTATATTTCTAATTTTTCAAAAAACTGAAAATGAAATCTGACTTCGCAATAATGAATCCTCAATACACATTTTGAGTTTTACCCCTCTCCCTCGGAGAGGACATATTTTATCCCCCTTACTAAGTGGGATATAAGTATAAGTGGGATATAAATGCTGCTGCTTAATTCAAGTTAGAATTCAGTCTGCTACATCAATATACATAGTATAAAGCAAAGTCGCTTTCCGCGTCTGTCTGTATGTATGTATGCTTATATCTTTAAAACTACGCAACGGATTTTGATGCGGTTTTTTTAAATAGGTA
>NJDD01001318.1:376842-398371 GCA_002245505.1 Calephelis nemesis
AAAGAGAAAGTGTATGTTCAGTTTTGATGGCAAAATTGCTGAATTGATTTTAATATTTACAAAAAAATAGATAAAACTTTGGATAGCGATGTAGGCTACATTTTATCTTAAAATTTTAACGAGCAGTGTCGGAGAGCTAAATACCAAATTAGTAGACTACGCGGGCGAAGCCGCGGGTAACAGCTAGTATTCATTATAAAAGATAAAGTCAAGATAAAGATAATGTTTGAGGATTTAATTACCCGTTTTCACAAAATGTACAGGTTCGAAATGAAAAGGCTTACTTTTACGTTTAGTCTAGTTTGTAGTGAAGTTTAGTTTTGTTTATATGAGTTCTGAGGATTTGAATAAACAACCCCTTAAACTGTAGACAATGACGTATTGAAAATGGTTAGATTTTAAATAGATTTCTTTAAAAAGGCAGTATTTGCAAATAGAAAATATAATTTGTATTTGTAATACAAGAGACGCAAATTACTTATAATACATTTTAAAATTCTAAAATGTACTTTTTCTAAAATTGTAAATTATAAAATGTACTTTTTTAAAATTGTAAATTGTAAAATGTACTTATTAATTGCACTTGTAATAAATATAAAAAATGTCAATTTAAATGTATGTAATTAAATAGGTTTTTAATTTTTATAAATACTAATGGTCGCACATTGGTCGAAATTCGACCAACCAATAAGAACGCCATCGTCATTTCTCAAGACCAAATACTTTGTTTCCAAACTTTTTAGTGCACCATCTGTGATCTTTTATCGTTATTATCAATATATTAATTGTTTGTGTGTGTCAAATGCATGGTAGTGTGGGTAATGTTTTATCTATTGATTTAATGTACTTTATAAGCATTTTTATTGAAAAAAATTAGCGTTCTGCATTTCTCTTACACATAAACTATAAGTGTGCCAAATTTTATGCTCCTGTGTCCGTGCAATTTTCGTAAAAAGGGGTCCAAAGTTTTGGTATCACGTATTAATATATAGATATTTGCACTCTACAATGTGGTAAACTATGTTGAAATGCTTAAATAATTTTGTAATATGATTTGGACACAGATTCCGCAAATTATTAATTTTCATTTAATTCCAAGGAAGTTTCTGTAGGCTTGTTCTTTTTTAACCCTGTGATGCGGAAACAGATAAACAAAAAAATCATTCAAGAATTCCAAAATATTGTATTCTGTAATATTTTTCTGTAAAATCTTTTAAATTCGACGCAAATCTTTTATGACTCTATAATCCTATTATTATTATAAATGCGAAAGTTTGTATGTTTGTTTGTTACTCCTTCACGCTAAAATTGCTGATCCGATTTTCATGAAAGTTGGCACACACATATAGGGTAACTTGGATTTTTTCCCAAGTTTTTATCCCGAAAAATGTTCCTGTGGGATCATTAACCATGCGGACAACAGCTAGTAGTCAATATATTGCCTTCTGCGACTACGTATGTATATAAATAATAAACGTACATACGTAATTTTACATTTATGATTCTCATATTTTTTATAGATGCCAACTGATCCAGCTAAAAATTTCCATTAATTTTTTTTTCATTTTATTTTTTATTAGAAGTAATTAAAAAAAAACTTAGAAAACAAAAATGTTTACATTACTTATTATTTGATCCAGGGATTTGCTTAGTGGGGATTCTTTAAACCATCGTTATGTACAAATCGAAGATTTCTTTTTTTATGACATTGAAAGGCAAACAAGCAGACGGATTTCTTGATGGTAAGAAATTCACGACACCTAGAAACACTAAAGGTGGTAATGGTGCGCTGCCAACTTGAGGCCGGGATGTTGGGCCTCGAGCAATACGTCAACGGCAAGCATCGGACGTTATGGCGGCAGGAATAGGTAAGTTGGAGTTTTTTCTTTGCAGATGGTTAAAATATTAATAGTTATGATTTAGATGACGCATACCTACTGACAAATATTAGACTTCAGAGTAGGTCAGGCTATCACATACTTAAATAGGTCAAAATCAGCTTCCATTGACAAAGCTTTCGTAACGAGGTCGCGACATAGCGGCAGGATCTGTTATCAAGTGAACAGGAAGTTATTATCAACTTGTCGCTTGATATTTAATACAATTTTTGCAATTATTGCCGAAATAATGATATTCTTACTCCCACGTCCCGATAATATGATATTATTCATGAATGTAAAATGTTATTAGGTAATTTTAATATACCTATGTAGCGCAAATATCGTAAATCGAGATGGTAAAGAAAAGATTATCGTGGGAGGGAAAAGAGGTTACTTGTAGATTAAGTAACTTCTTTTCCCACTAAACTTCTTAAATAATCTAAGTTATTTTCCTACCCGTAAAATGGGAAAGAATAGGAGAATAAGCAGTTGATATTATCTGAATTTAAGAATTGCGTACTTATGTATACTTATGTGATTTCCTTTTGTTTATGAATATTATATTCGATGTGAGTTAACTGAGATTCAAATTTGAATCAAAAAGAACAATGTAAAAAAATTACAAATGAAAGGTGCCAAAATATTTATATAAAAAATAAAGAAGTTGTATCTAAAAGAAAGTAATTGTTATTAGTGTACGTACGCTAGCCACTCGACCAACGAGACCAAAGAGTATATAAATACTACGTAATAAGAGGCGGGACTTCCATAGATACATAGCAAACCCGAATTTGTATAAAGTTTACTTGAAAAATTATAACCCGTATAATAATTATTTAAAAGTAATTCTAAAGGCATTCAGATATAAGGCAACTAGTGTCATATGATTTGGGCGAATAAAAATCCAAACTTATTTTTTTTTTATATGAAAGTTGCGCCAAACTGAACGAGACGGTCGTGTATTTTTTTTTTAAATTAATTTGCCCCTTTCTGGGGCCGGCTAAGACCTTTAGGCCATGCTGCCGCTTCTTCCTTAATAATAAAATCTTTTATTTAAAAATTTTAAATTCATTTCTTCAGTTTCTTAACATATTGTCTTTCCCTTTTTAAAAGTCTAAACTTTTTCTAGTTTCGTCTTCAATTTTCTTTCTTGTTCAAGCCTCTGCCTCTTCTGTCGTGATAAAACACTACAATAGTCTTTCACTAGTAAAGTTTATTTACTAAATCACATTTACACATAACTAAGTAATATTTACACTTTAATTAATTCATAAATTATACATTTTTACATTATATTACACATTTTTAGCTTAAAGATTGGAGGGAACCCTCAAAAAGTGCGCCTTCCCCCTCCGACCGTTCCCGCCAACCAAATTTTTTGTAATAATTTGCCCCTTTCTGGGGCCGGCTAAGACCTTTAGGCCATGCTGCCACGTCTTTCGTATTAATTATTTCGTCATAAGTCACATGTCTTCCGTATTAATTATTCTTATACAGTCATTAGTCACTATTTAAAAAGTCACGTCAGGCTCTTGAGTAAAGCGGTGGTCACTTTACACAGGCTCACTTTGGGAGATTTGGCGGCAGCGAGGAAATTCACGATACACTAATTCCTTCATGATTATTTCATTTGTGCACGTTTTCTGAACAAAACTAAACTAATTCCCACCTAAATTAACTAATTTCACTCAATATAAACACGAAATTCAATAATTATGAAAAAATACGACCATCTACCTACACGATGGCGCCAAAACTCTAATTATTTGTTTTAATAATAATATGAAGGGCAACAAACATTTTCGTCCAATGCCTAGTGTATTTGAAGACGTCGGGCTATCTATGGGTTAATCGCAATCTGTGTTTCATAAATATTAGTAGAAGATCCGAACCTACATCGACTTACACCGAGCTGATAATTGAATAAAACATATTTTAGTCAAGTAAGTCAGCGATCATATTAAAAGTGGGTTGTCTAAACAAATCCTGGACCCAATAGTTTTAATTATTTAAAAAATAGTTTTTAGGCAATCCTACATATCAACATAAAATGTAAGAAAAATTGTAATGAAATTGCACATAATATGTTGATATATTTTTTTCTATTAACCGATCACGTGAAAGTAACTAGTTTCGACAATTATCTGTTTATACCTGGCGATCCAGATAAATAACAGGCAACCCAACTTCTGAAACTTCGTCTCATACCTACTTTAAGTCAGGATAAAATCTTAATATTGTACCAATTAACGAATACAAAACATTTTAAAATAAAAAAAGTCTGTGATTTTTTTAGGCAACCCATTTTTAATATATTTTCTAAAACACTAAATTTGCTATAAAATCGATTTCATCCTATTATCAGCTCGGTGTAGGTCGACCTAACTTCGAATCTTAGACTATATTGAAAGTTCGATCTGCACGTTTGTTGTCGCTGTCAATAGTTCATACGATATACCGGGGTGAGTCGTCCTGTCAACGTTCGGGCGCATTTCATGAGTCGCTGTTTTATCTTCATGACGTAGAAAGCAGGACATTGAACTTTACAGGAAGTACCAGATATTCTTCAATTTTTATTGACGCCCAAATGCACTTTTATGTATAGGAAAGTTTGTAGAATATTTTAACGACAAAAAGTATGTCATATTACTTTTTACGAGATATATACAAAACAATCAGTATTTTTTGTCCTCCCAGTAATCTAATACATACAATTCTCGTGTCACTATGTGCGTAATTGAACTCCTCCGAAGCAACTTGACCGATTCTCATGAAATTTTGTGTAAGGTGGTAGTACCAATCCGGGCGAGCCGCTGCGAAACTCTACCACCTAGTCAGATGTCACGGTGCTAAAGACTGTAAGCCTATGCTCGCCTTCTACGAGCTGCCTGGCAGGCTACCTCCTCTTCTGATTAAAAATGTGTCATGGCTATCAGGTAGCCATATTCAATAAAAAAGTATCACCGAACGTGTAGATAAATAAATGATAAATGATGATTTATTTGTAGAATAATTGTAACATTTTGATGTTACAAGCAATGTCGCCTCGTTGGTCGAGTGGCTAGCGTACACGCCTAACTACGCCAAACAACCGCGAGGCTCGGGTTCGATTCCCGACGGGGGCAGGCATTTGTGTGATGAACATTTAGATGTTTGCATTTCCGGGTCTGGGTGTTTATTAAATTTATTCTTGTATCTATTTAAGTATATTCTATGTATTAGAATCGTTGACTAACACCCATAACACAAGCACGTAATATGCTTACTTTAGGTTTAGATTCAATTTGTGTGATTTGTCCAGAGATATTCATTTATTTATTTATTTAATGTACGAGTTGTGAAAAATATTAGCGTTCTTCACTTCTCCTATACATAAATTATAAGTGTGCCAAAGTCCATAGGTACACATCCGTCCTCAAAAATTTCTTAAAATCGGGATCCAAAGATTTTGCTTCACGTATTACAATATTATAGATTAATAGATACTTAAAAAAGTATATTTTTCCGGCAAGTAGCTGGGAAACTCTTGCCCGGATTGGCACCACCGCCTTATCTATTCCTGCCGCCATAACGTCAGCACTTGCCGTTGACTTGTTACGGTTCGGAGGATAAGGTAGCCGGTACATTTACTTTTGCTCGTGGCCTAACATTGAAATTCATTTGCCTGTTTGCCTTCCAATATCATTTAAAAAAATTGTCTAATTTTTTTGTGATTCGACCCGGGGTTCGAACCCGGGTCTTCCGGAAGTCAATTCCAACACCAGACCGCTAGACAACAGAGGCCATAACGAGTATCTATTAAACAGGAGCTCTAGACCAGGGGTGGGTAAATTCTTTTGACCGCGGGCCAGTTAATCAAAAAAAATCTAGTGGCGGGCCAGTAAATTATAATTAATCTTGAGGCGGGCCGGTTTATTAAAACACCTAAAAATAGCAGTAAATAATAAAACGTTGTATAAAGATAACATAAGGCATTTTTTTTATTTTACAATCCTTTATTGAAATAAAATCTATTTATGAAGTCTTAACATATGAAATACGCAATATATGTGTTCAAATTTCAATAGTCTTTTAACATTTCGACCATTAAATTTTTAAGATGGTTCGTATTTTTTCTAAAAAAAACCCTCGGCGGGCCGGATTAAAACCTCTCGCGGGCCCTAATTTGCCCACCCCTGCTCTAGACTATCACAATAATATTACATTCAATTCTCCCATAGTTTCAGCAATGTAACCTACCGCAATGTATAGTGTTTCTTATTCACTTACCCGTCCATTTTACGACTGAGAACATTGCACTGAAAGTTATTGCTTACTTCCAGTAAAGTGAAATAGGTCAATAGTTTCAGTGCGGTAACAAAAGCCAGTTGAATGTACCGTCATATTCCTGGTCTATATTTAGCTGATACACTGACACTTCGCTAGCAACTGCTAAACACCTCTAGATTATTAATCTGTGTTGACGTTGACGAAACTTGGAAGGAAGAGGTAAATGATTTATTTTTATTACCTTAAGCGGCCATCCATATATTACGTCACACGTTAATGGGAGGGGGAGGTTATAATCTTAATGTGACATTATGTGACAAGGGGCAGAGAGATTTGAAAGCCTTGTGACGTCACATTATAAACTACTAGAACACGAAATTTATATGTGAACTAACTTCAATCGCTTCAACGTTGGTTATTAGTTTAATACTCGTACCAACAATCATCATAGTGGAAACAACATTAAACTTTTAAACTATTACTTTCTCACTTATAATGCAAAGCTGGTAACACCCATGTACGAGTACTTCATGTTAACAGGTTGGAATTCTGTGTTTAATAAAATACCAGCCATCATTCTACATTTAGTTTGAAAAATGTGTGACGTCACATTAGGGGGGACGGGGTTCTAAAAATGTGACAACCTGTGACAAGGAGGGGGGAGGAGTCGAAAAGTTCTAAAACTCGCGTGACGTAGTTTATGGATGGCCCCTAAGCCACTCGAGTGAACTTATAAGAGAACGAATTATGAATAAAAGTCCAAATTTTGAAAAATAACAACATAAAAATATATTTTTTTGCCTAAAGCTGTAGTTGGATAGCGGATTCAATCTAAACAAAATACTATCTACGGTCACGCTGTTAGATATAGTAACTAGTGTTGCCAGGCGCCAGCTCTCCCGGAACACTCGGGCTATTTCGTCAATAATAGTTAACCTCTCAATCTCCCGGGATGCAATAAAAACTCCGTTTTTTCTGAAATGAAACTTTTTGTCCAAAATTGATGACCTCCGTTCTTCGACTTGCACTCCAATATTTCTGCCTCCGGTCGTTCGCTCGGCTTGCGTACTATGGCGCTACCGACAAATACTAGATGCTGCCCAAAAATGTAATGTATGTAATGTAATGAAAAAAATATAATAATGAATTTATTTTTTGAAAACAACAACTCTACCGCCGATTTGATTCAATCCCAAGTAGGTTGTTTCGAGAGTTAGCAACCCTAACAGTAAGCTCTCGTGCTCTAAAATTTTGACAAGTACACTGTTTTGCAAGGAGTCCGGAATAAACATTATTTATATTTTTTGTGATATAACCTAAATTAATAACTTACTTGCCTACTTTTAACGGTTTGATATAAAATATAAATTCGTTGTAATACTTAATTTGATAAGTTATCTCGAATGAACTTTGGTTTATCTTTATTTATATAAGTCGCTTATTTTAATAATATCATGATGTTAATTCAACATCATAATAAAAATTAAGAAGGTCTTAACTACCTTAAACATATTTTAACTAAAAGAATTTGATTTTGAGAGAGATTTGAAGTATAAAGTTTTTTCACTCCCATATCTCCGAACAAATAGACATACTTAGGTACAAATAGGAACTCCCACGGTTATCCAGAAATACTAAGATGCACCATGTGATAGGTGGTATGCAGAACGGGCACATAACCCGGGCAAAGTTGTATGTATTGGAAACAATAAAAACACATTTTATTTTTGTTGCCCGACAGAGACTTAAAATCTAGGATTAAAACTGATGTACTGAAAATCTATGACTGTACCTAATCCTGATCATAGATTAGAGACTATTCTTTTGAACTATCAATAACTGGTTCTACATAAAAAAAACCCTATTTCCCTTTGTAGGATTAGGAAAAAACTACGCAACTGATTTTGATGCGATTTTTGAAATAGATAAAGTATTTGAAGATAAAGTTTTATGTATATATTTTAATTTAAAGGGTAATTTGCAGAAGTATTTACGCAAGAATCTACATTTTTATATTTATTAATAGCTTTAATGTATTTAGGTGGCGTGTAAGTAGCACTTATTCTTTGCCGTCGAAAATCCGTCTGATTGATTTTTGTCTAAAACTATAATAAGTGGATAGCATATATTGTGATTCCATTTGTTTAATTTCCGTTTCCACAAAATTTCTACAATCTAAATAAAATACCATTTTTAGCTAGTATCTTCACGCCCATATCCCCAAAGAGGCAGGCACAGGCACAACCAGGGCACCCATATCCCAAGTCCCACAATGTGATAGGAGGCAACTGGACATATCCGGGTAGTGTAATCTTTATAAGAATATTTAAAATACAAATATACTAGTATTTTAGTCGCTTAGTTAGTCACAGGACCTCCAGAGGTCAAGTCCGAAGCGGGACCACTAGACCACGGAGGCGATAGAGACGTTTTTAGCGAGCATTTATTTTATTCGGTCGCTGAAAATTGAAGTGAAGATGGTGCAACATGACGTTAGTGATGTTCTATTGTAGGTTCGTGTAACAGAAACAGATGAGGTGTATCGGGGACGCGTTTACGAGTTGTCGGGGTCACTAGATCCCGACATATTGCTCATAAAACAGTGAGCTGATTCATTTTTAATTTTTTAACATCGCTGAATTATATTTGAAAATAGAATCCTAAGAAACGTTATAGTTATCGTTACTAGTGGTCGCCCGTTGGTCGAAATTCGACCATAAGGGTCCAAATTTTGGCATCACGTATTAATATATCTATATATATATATAAAAATCATTTGCTGTTCGTTAGTCTCGCTAAAACTCGAGAACGACTGAACCGATTTCGTTAATTTTGGTTTTGAATTATTTGTTCAAGTCCAGGTAAGGTTTAAAAGCTAAGAAAAAGGAAAAACCTTGCGAGAAAACTAAGAAAAACAACATTTTACTTTTGCCCATACAAACTGAATGGGTGGAACTAAGTTCGCCGGGACAGCTAGTAGATTATAAAATTTAGTAAGACGAGTGGGAGTTTTATTCTTGTTGGTAACTGATGTGACCAGTGATAGGTATTACAGCAGGCGGCGATTATAGCAGAAGTGAGTCATTAGTTGCAATTCAAGGAACGGGTGGATAAACAATCATTGTCCCAGCGTCCAGTGATAACGGCCATTCGCACATCCCGCAACGCCCGCGCCCCCCACCGTCACATATGTGTAATTTAAAAGTTAATTATAAAAGTACTTCCGACGATACATATTATAGTGGCCTAGTTTTTTATCTGAAACTGGGCTTCCGTTTGCTAATATAAATTTTTAAGTGTCTATTAATCTATAATATTGCAATACGTGAAGTAAAATCTTTGGATCCCGATTTGAGGACGGATGTGTATGGAATTTGGCACACTTATAGTTTATGTGTAGGAGAAGTGAAGAAGAAGATATTTTTCACAACTCGTACATTAAATAAATAAATAAATGAATATCTCTGGACAAGTCAAACAAATCGAATCTAACCCCAAAGTAAGCAAATTATATGCTTGTGTTATGGGTGTTAGTCAACGATACTAATACATGGAAATACTTAAATAAATACCAGAATAAATTTAATAAGCACCCAGACCCGGAAATGCAAACATCTAAATGTTCATCACACAAATACCTGCCCCGTCGGGAATCCAACCCGAGCCTCGCGGTTGTTCGGCGTAGTTAGGCGTGTACGCAAGCCACTCGACCAACGAGGCGACATTGCTAGCCACATCAAAATATTACAATTATTCTACAAATAAATCGTCATTTATCATTTATTTATCTACTCGTTCAGTGATGCTTTTTTATTGAATATGATATATAGACCTGAAAGCCATGTCACATTTTTATCAGAAGAGAGGGTAGCCTGTAAGGCAGCTCACAGAAGGCGAGCATGGGCTTATAGTCTTTAGCACCGTGACATCTGACTAGGTGGTAGAGTTTCGCAGCGGCTCGCCCGGATTTATACTAAGACCTTACCTATTCCTGCCGCCATAGGCGAGTCGCTGCGAAACTGTTGCACCTAGTCAGTCGACACGGTGTTAGTGACGGTAAAGCCATTGCTTGCCTTTTACAAGCTGCCTGGCAGGAAGGTAGATGTCTATACTGCAAAGGAGTCCCGACCAACACTGATTATGTACTGATATAATTAATATTAATTTACTTTTCGATTTTCTAAATGTAGTTAATATGCTCTAATAGTCTAATCGAAAGAGTATTCAAAAAAAGTAATCGAAATTACGACTACAAACTAATAATCATTAATCATCGATTCGATTACTTTCGTGATTAATTTCTGTAATCTGTAATCATAATTGAAGATTACAAAATGTAATCGCAATCCTTAATCATTAATTTGATTACATTTTGTCCAACTCTGACTATAAGTGTGCCATATATTTTGATACTCCTTCGTCTTCGCAATTTTCCTAAAAGAGGGTCCAAAATTATTATAAAGTGTGCTTCACGTATTAATATTATAATGTAGAACAAATATCATAGACAAAACGTACATTATTATGACATTAGAAACACGATAAAAGGTGCCGGACAACAATGGCCGAACTGCATGTGCAAGCGGCTGGCACATTCTTCGTATCAGCTTACAATTTCTATCGCTGACGCTGCTTAGATATTATGTCTAACACACAGTTCAGCCAAAACTATGACTGTTGAAGTCATACTTATATATGATCGATGTGGGTGGTTCAATATCCCAAAGAAAACAATTCACGTCAGACCACCATTACAGGGTTCTGTAAAATTTTCAAAAAGGGGATGATTATGTTGAAATAGTAAACATCAAATCTATATTGTATAGTTTCTGAACGAACGTAAGTTAAGTTTTTCATTGTTGACACATATGGCGCCAGTGTACATGTTCTGTTCTCTGTAAGCTTTACCGGTTAATAAACGTATTGTTATACTTTCATCTATTATTCAACTTTTCAACAGATTAAATGTAAAAAACTTGAACTCTAGATTTTAAATGAAACTGTTGCTTAAGGTAGAAGTTGTCTTTTAAGCACTAGGTGCTTGTTGGTATTAAAATGCGAAAGGGCATGCTCCGCTGGTTCTGTCATGTGGAAAGAATGACAGATGAAAGTTTAACAAAGCAGATGCCAGATATACAATGCGAATGTAGATGGATGTAGGTATCCGGGGAGACCAAGGTTGACATTCCATGATCAGATCACTCGGAGATTATCCAAGGGTGGTGTCAAGAGCCTCCGAAACTAGCGTATTTTTATGAAAAGGGTAATGAATGTGAAGGAAGCCAGACAGGTTCGTCAGGATCGTGAAGTCTGGCACTCGATACTCTCTGCCTACCCCCCGTAAGGGACTTGGTGTGAAGATATGTATGTAGGTGCTTGTATGAGACATTTCCGTTTCTCAATGACTGTTATTTATTTAAAAAATAAGACCTACATTTTATTGCAGAGTTAAGGGTCCATGTATGCTAAAATACGTCAGCAGTACAATGTTTTTTTCATACAAAGCAATCATGGATCTTGGTGACAAAAATACACAAGATTAACATGAATATGCTTTACTAGACTAGTGTTTCCAAAACACGATTCATTTCACTTTGCTCGATAGAAAAAAATTAAAAAGTTAACCCTTTTTTGAAAGCAAAACCCAAATGTCTACTTCAAATATGAAAATATCGACACCAGATTTAACATAAACATAGATAAGTACTATACCTAAAAGATAAGTGTTTCAGTTTTTATACTTTTTTCAAATTACTTTATAGTGTCAAAAATAGTGATTTGTCGCTTAAGACGTTTATTTTAGAGCGCCATTGTTCATAGTAATCATGGAACGGGGGAGCGCGGTGATGGCTTACTGAGTATGGGGCCTTAACCTGTCTACAGATAGAAAGAGGCCTACTACAGTTTTGTTGCTAAGATATTTTTGTTAATCATTGACAAATAACAGCGGTTACCTGGCAACTGATCTAAACAAGCTATGTTGCGTAGATGGTAGTTGCGTTGTAGCTCATGCCAGAGATTAGTAAATATATATTATATTGTCATTGTACGTTGCCAACCACAGGATTGCTGAGTGAAGCGTTTGTAAGTTTCTATACTACTTATCATCGACGCTTTTGTGGAATTCCATCTGAAATGGTCCTAGATAAATATTATCAACATTCTACTATTAATTTTTGAGTTACTCTTAAAAAAAACATACAGTTGGATTAAGAATCTCCTCATTTTTTTGGAGTAGGTTAAATAGGTACAGTAGTAGGTATTATTTAAATTATGCGCTTCGGCTATATTCATTAAGCTTTGGAAATCCGAATGTAGTGCGGGAGAATCATTGTACCTTTTAACGTGGTAATATAACAAACATCGCATCTGTCTAGTGTTTCAGGTGTTCGACTGCATGAGGTCCCGGGTTCGAATCCTGGGTCGGCCAACAAAGAGGAAATTTGGTTTTTCAATTTTCTAATAAAAAAATGTTTTTTGGGATTGGATATGTGCCCGGTTAGCGATATGCTTGCCACCTATCACATTGTGGGACTTAGTGTCTTCGGCTAGTCGTGGGTGCCCTGATTGTGCCTATGCCTTCCTCTTCGGGGATATGGGCGTGAAGATACTTACTTACTTTTTATAACGAACAAGGACACGTCCTTACTAATGTTGTAGGTGTAAGGGTAAGATAACTCTTCAGACAAGAACATGACCTGAGACTTTAACTAAGTACTCATAATTGATTACCTAAATTTCCGTATTATTCCGCAAGTGGGAATATCCCTAGGTAAAAATACTTCGCCGCTGTGATCTAATGTACGATTGTTGGATTCATGATCTCGAAATCATTCCCTGGGTAGGGCAACGTAAAGAAAATGTGTTTTTTTTTAATTTTATGCTGCCCGGGATTGAATATATGTGCGCGGTTGGCAATGCGTATACTTGAGACTGTATACCTAGTCATTGGTGCTATGGCTGTCTGCCTAACTCTTCTATATGGCTCTGAAGGTACTATTAATATTACTATTATGATATATTTTGGTATGTACAATAGTATAAAACAGTTATATATAGTTAAAATGATCATAAAAATTTAATATATCTAACGAAGGAATTAGAACTATTAGAATTAACAACAACAAAAAAGAAATAATGAAAACAACAAATATTTTTAAAAAAAGCATTAAATCAGAATAAGGCTGTAAACATTTTTGGCAGAATAAACGGCAACAATACAACGCTGTTGTTTTTTTTTTCTATTTTCGTTAAGGCTTAGGTTTTTATTACGTTAGGTTTATGCTTTAAATTAGGCTCTATTTTCTGTTTTGTCGTTCCTAATTCAAATGATTAATATGTATATAAATTAAATAAACATTATCATGATGAATCAAATGGGTCAACGAGCTTCGAACAATAAACTGATTTGAGACAACAAGAACAGATGTTAGAACATGCTGTTTTTAGATCAACTACGAAATTATTCAAGACTGCAAAATAAATATACGTTATTCATCAGTCATCATAAAATTGGCCTTGCTTGGAATGGCTAGACCTTCCTTTACGCTGGTTGTAATTTTTTTAATTCCCGGCAAAATCTGTTTGTTAAAAAAATTAAAAGCTCATCGTATTTTAAAACTATTTATAATCTACTAGCTGTGCCGGCGAACTTCGTTCCACTTAATAAGTTTATACGGGAAAAATTAAAATGTTTTTCCTAGTTTCCTCGCTGTTGTACGGGATAATACGTTCCTACCCTATGTCCGTCTCCCGGTTCTAAGCTACCTTCCCATTAATTTTCAGCCTAATAGCACAGTATTATGAATACTACTATTAAGACTGTGCTAATAGGTTAAACTATGTAACACGACTTTATTTTATATAGATGATTCATCTATCATAGTGTATTCGTCTAGTTTTCATTGTTTTTAAGATGTATTCTGCTATTCAAGGCGGGTGACAAACCCGCCTTTGTTTTATATACATATATAGATTAAACGACTTTTGTTTGATCTTTGATGATTAGAAATATATTAATATATGGTGTAGAAATATATTATGTAGACAAATATTACGTACTATATCAATATTCCAATTAAAACTTTATTACTCTTTTTTTTACAGTTAGTAGAAAAGGCGGGAATAATCAATAAAAACCGCGCTCTCGCATAGATAATAAAAAACAACATTCAGCCCTCTATTTTATTTATGACATTACTGTTTTTAACGTTAGGTACTTTACATTTCGCTTTTCTAATTATTACACAAATAGTGCTGTTTTATCTACTTTAATAACATTTGACTATACTAAAATAAAATATATGGTGCTGTTATAGGCCGAGGCGACAACAATTCTAAATTCGTTAAAAGGCTGCTTCTGTAAATGGTAAAAAGATAGATTGCAGAAAAAATCTCAGCTGTTTTTTTTTAATAATTTTCATTTTGTTAAAATACAAGATCAATTTAAAAAAAAGTAATGTCACGTTCGAATCGATTATAAACAAATGAAAATTGCCTTTATAATATCGTAAAAGAAACAAAAAAAATAAGTTAAGTTTTAAATTCTACTATTGTTCACCATACAGCCACTTAACGCTTGACAGCAGGTCAAATCCTACGTGCCCGTGTCCGTATCCCCCGTGTTGGTCCGGGCACCTTTGCGGAATAGACCATCTGCCTTCCTGCCAATAAGCTCGTAAAAGGCAAGCATAGGCTTACCGTCACTAACACTGTAACATCCTACTAGGTGGTAGAGTTTCGCAGCAACTCGCTCGGATTGACACCACCGTTTTACTTATTCCTGCTGCCTTATCGACAACGCTTGACGTTGACGTGTTTCGATTTGGGGGGTAAGGTAGCCGGCAAACTTACTTTTGATCAAAGCCTAACAGCCCAGGCTCAGGTTGGCAACGCATCTTTACCACCTTTGGTGTCTCTAGGTGTGAATTTTTACCATTAGGAAATCCGTCTGCTCATTTACCTTCCAGTAAAAAAAGTGGACAATATGCAAACTTTCAGACCATTCATTTAATTAAAGTACCAGATGCATATCTATAACACTGCCACCATGCAAATACTGTATTCCGTTGGCGCAGCAGTAAATTGATATTGCATTTGTTAAGATGGTGTCTTATGAACTGTTCCTAGTATACTGTAGGTACAAATAAGGAACCGTAAAGCTAAACACTATTTATAAGACAATAATAAGGAAATATAACTAGACAGAGACTTCACTTGACGTACAGACAGATTTACGACAGATTTGTCAAATGTAAACTGGATGCCTCTCACTCTCTCGTTAGATTTAATAATAAGGTAGGTCCGTTGAAACTGATATAATCGCCATAGCAACATAAGTACCAAAAAAGAAACTAAACTAGCCAAACCAGCGAACTTCGTTCATTTGGCACTCCATGTTCTCTGCGAATGAGTACGGAGTCACGGATAGTAAGAGATAACCGTGGCTTATAATCATCGTACAGGTCGCTGCAACTCATCCGGATTGGTACAGCCGCCTTACTTATTCCTGCCGCCATAACGTCGAAGCTTGCCGTTGACGTGTTCCGGTTTGAAGATAAGGTAGCCGATTCATTTACTTTTGTTCGAGGCCTAACATCGCGGCCTCAGGTTGGCAACGCCATTACCACCTTTGGGGTCTCTAGTCGGCGTGGTTTCTTACTATCAGGAAAACCGTGTGCTTATTTGCCTTCCATTATCATTAAAATATGAATTTTAGCCTAGAAGTACCTTAGTGTGTGTTTAAAAAGACGACACAAGTTTTAGCAACAAACTTGATGAATGTTACGCCGACTTCAGTAACATAACCGTCATTTTCAACGACTGCTATATTTCTCGTTACGTGCTTCACTACGTATATGAACGCATGAATGACATAACACAACAAAACAAAAAAAGAAAAAAAACAACGAAAAAAAGCTTCAATATTACAGCACAATTCCCATCTAAAAAAAGTTTCAATTTGACTAAATAACAAAATTAACAAAATGATCCGCAATTGAATGTTACAAAAATGTGATAAATTAATAACCGCTGTACCGATTTTATACAAACTTCACATAGACCCTCTTCTTAATAGTCTGAACTAAGCCTAAACATTTGGTTTGGATAGGTAAGCCCGTTATAAAATTACAACGTAAAGTTGCATTGATTTTTATAAATGTAGATTTTTCGTTTTGGATTTTACGCACATTTTTCTCTTTGAGTCGTTATAATAAAGACACATTATTCTCGGTGACGTCAGAGGGGTCTAACCTTAAGCTATTCCGGTATAATGTGTTATTTCTTTCCATGTGATAAGAGAAAAAATATATTACATGCTCCATTAAAAAGTAGGAAGTGCAATGGTCTCGCACTTACTCTACAACCGTATGTATGTCAGAGGTCCTGCTGATAAGGCACGTTCATTGGGTTATTACTACAGTTATATTACTGATCGCCCTAATCAGACTTTGAATGAGAAGCCATAGCATACTGCTTCAACCCTCCCATCAAAGAGTATATAAATACTACGTAATAAGAGTCGGATCTTCCATAGATAATTTTTTATAAAGTTTACTTAAAGTGACACATGACACTTGGCATAACATGGTGAAAAGGTATAACCTGTATAATTAGGCAGATTTAATGCAACATTTAGTGCCATATGATTTAGACAAAAAAAACAGGAAAGTTAATACTTTTAATTTTTTATATTAATTTTGCGCCGAACTGCCTCCCATCTACAAATGGCGGTAAAACAAAATTTTATTTTGTATCAGAAAATATTTCCTTACCATCTTTCATAAAACAATCGCAACAGAGAAAGAGGATTTTAAAAATGTTCTCCTACACTTGTTTCTCCGGTTGATATTTTTAACCCTTAAGTTCAGTCACTATATTTTATCCTCAATTTTAGTGTAAAACTATGCCTAAATTATCTAGCTTTGTCAACGAATTCGTATTTAGTAAAAGATGCAGTCGTCGATTCGCCCGTGAGAGAAACTTTCTATTGATAAAATTTTCGTAGTGGAAAAGTTCTGGTGTCGTATCTCTCATATTAAGAGAATCGTTAGTAGGAGTAGGGATGAACGATACCACTGGGGTATCGATACTTATACTCGATACTGGTATCGGTCGTCAAGTATAGATACTTACGAAATATCGATCACAAAGTATCGATACTTACTGGTTACTAGTATCGTATCGTTTTAAACACCACTTGTATGGTTCATGTGAATAAAGATTCTGATTCTTGAAAACTTTGAGTGAAAACCGTAACAAATATGGTATTATTTATTGAAAAGTACTAATAATAATCTAACATAAAATAATAGTTTTTGAGTTACTCTCTAGTAAGTAAGCGCTAGTACAATACGTCTCCTTCGAAACAATTTACGAAAAAAGTCCATTTTCGTGGTGCTGCTCAAGAAAATCAACAAATGTCTTCAGGCTAAAATTTTTTGGGCATAGACAAACAAGCTTGTCAACTGCCAAGGCTGCTAACTACACAAAACTAAGCGTAACTTCAATTTACGATAAACGTTTTTTTTTCAATGTTAAAAGATAAACATCCATTATTTTAATTTCCGTAAACCATAAAATTTACTGATATGTGTACTTTTAATCGATACCTATTCGATATTTCATTTAAAAGTATCGATACTAAAATGTACCTGCTATCGGAGAAAAATATCGAGTACCTACTACTACTTCGATTTACTTGTATCGTTTCATCCCTAACTAGTAGAAAGGTTGTGTCGTTGAAAAACTTATAAACGAAACATTCTGTCGGCGAATCAACAAGCGGAGAAACGTGTGTCGGAGAACTGTTTCAGAATCGAGAAAGAGTGGGATTGAAAGAAAATGTTTTTGTAAAATTGAGAAACGCATGCTCCGTCGGTTTGGTTATGCGGAAAAAATGACGGATGAAAGATTGACGAAACAGACATACAACGCAAATTATGGGTTTAGGTAAGCGGTAAACGTAGGTTGAAATTCCACTTGAATTCTTGAGGTCTCTGGAGGTCATTGTGTATATGCTATTTTTCGATTACCGGGTCGGGCAACCAAAAAAAGGAAAATTGTGTCATTTCAATTTTTAAGCGACTTCAAAAAAGGAGGAGGTTATCAATTCGTCGCGATATTTTTTTTTATGTATGTTTAGCGATCATTTCTAATCGGCTGGACTAATTTGCAAAATTCTTTTTTTATTTGAAAGAGTAAGCTCCACAGGTGGTTCCATAGGAAGGAACTCAGGATCTGATGATGGGATTCACGTCCCCGTCGGGGTTCCGCAAGAATTTTGAAAAAAAAAATTAAAACACCTCTCTCTAGTCGCTCCGCGGCTGCGCGGACTCCGCGGCCGCGCCGGGACAAAACGCTAGCTGGTACACTATCTCATAAGTTTGGTATCAACAATGTTATACTTGTACAACCCGTTCGCTCTAAGTTTGCAGGTCTGTGGAATGCGCGTACCCTCCCACTCCTCCCTCCCACAACTAGGCCACTCACGTGACAACAAATTTTGTTGTCACGTGGGTGGCCTAGTTGTGCCCCTGGTACCTCTTCGGAAATATGAGCGTGAAGATACTTTTTATGAGGGTTGGAAAACACGTTGAAACGCTTCGAGAAAGATAGGAAATGTCCTGGCGCTACGTAAGCTCGTCTTGGCGGGGCCGCTCCCATGCCTTCAGACTTGCCTAAAAAGCTCAAGTTCTAAACCGGTTACTATGAGACGATACAACCAGTGATTTATGCAATTATTTTCTAAATACAATTTTGTCACAAGATATTAGATTTTTTGTGCTACTGGAAGGCAAACAAGCAGACGGATTTCCTGATGGTAAGAAATTCACGCCGCCAACCTGAGGCACTGATGTTAGGCCTCGATCAAATGTAAGTTCACCGGCTACCTTACACTCCAAACCGGAACACGTCATAACGTTATGGCGGCAGGAATAGGTATGGCGGTGGTACCAATCCTGGTGAGTCGCTACGAAACTCTACCACCTAGCCAGATGTCAACGTGTTAGTGACGGTAAGCCTATGCTCGCCTTTTACGAGCAGATGGTAATTATAATCGTATCAGAATAGTTACGTTTTGTGCAATCGGTATTTTTGTGTACTTTATTTTTAGAAAGGCATTGCTATAATATTCTTCCTTGATTTTTGTGCGAATTTAATTAAAACGGTTTTTTTTTATATTTATGTAGGTACTTACTTTATTTTTAGGAAGGCATTTTTGTGAAAAATTCTTCTGTAATTTTTGTACGAATTTGATTTGAATTAGAACCCATTTTTTATTGAATTAGGCGTTACTTGGCAGAAATCCATTATAACAGAGGTAAAATAAGTCTTTATCTATATAATAATACGTGAAGCAAAAATGGTTGCCTGTAAAGTCGTTTTTACGGGCGAAGATTTTACGTGACAACGTCTTTTTTATTTTATATTTATTGATATGAATATTATTAAAGAGTGGGAGTGGGAGAGAGACACAAGGCATTCGCCGCTCCGGCGGGCCTCTCTCTCGTTCGGTGACTCATCGTAACGTTACCGGGCGTTACACCTTTTCATGAGTGACTCCGAACCGCAACCTAATTTAAGACGTTGTCACGTCAAAAACTTCCGACATCTTTTTACGAAAATTGCGCTGACGGAGTAATATAAATTTTGGCACACCGTAGCTTATGTGCAGGAGAAGTGCAGAACGCTAATATTTTTCAATAATAATGCTTGTAAAGTACATTAAATCAATAAATAAAACATTACCCACACTACCATGCATTTGACACACATATTGATAAAAACATATTGATAAACAAATATATTGATGATAACGATAAAAGATCACAGAAGGCGCACTAAAAAGTTTGGAAACAAAGTAGGTACCTAGTTGGTCTTGAGAAATGAAGACGATGTTCTTATCACCAAGATATTAAAATTTATTATGATCGAAAGTCGACGAATGGGCAACCACTAATTTTGCTAATTACTCGTAAGCAGTGTAACTTACGTGGCAAATAGTCCTCCAAATGACATATTTTACTCTGTTGAATCAACCCCTTGACTGAAAGTAAATTGTAAGATTTAAGTGGCACATACTGTCTAGCGGTCTAAGTGTTGGACTTGACTTCATGAGATTCGAACCGGGATTCGAACTCGGGACGGGTTCGAATCACGGGTCGGGCAACAAGAAGAAAATATGGTATATCCAATTCTCTAATAGAAAAAAAGTTGCTCGGGATTGGATATGTGCCTGGTTGGCGATAGGCTTGCTACCTATCACAATGTGGGACTTAGTGTCTTCGGCTAGTCTTGGGTGCCCTGGTTGTGCCTCTGCCAACCCTTTCGGGGATATAGGCGTGAAGATACTTACTTAACTTACTTATATCAATTAAACGCTAAACAAGAAATCCAGGCATGTTATTGTTCAATGTTTTTCTAGTTACAATAATGAGAAATCTATAAATAATATATTGAGATAATGACTCCCGAGTTATCTCTGGGCTGACTTCTGACTGACTGAATTAATAGTTTACATAAAAAAATGCACATTTGAAGCTTTAGAGTTTTTAAACTCCTAACCACATATCTGAATTCTTGTTAGATCGAAGTATTAAGCAAAGAGTATAATTCTATTCTATTCAAGTAGGGTTGTTGTGTCAGATCGCGTCCACTTAGTGGAGTTTGCAGGTTTGAGGTAGAATATAAAAATGTTCTAGATCTAGAATTGAATTTACGAATATTGTAACCCAGTCGTGGTATAGTTTATTTTAGGATTAAGCTAAGTTTTAGCCAAAATGTCTAGTGATTATTTTTTAATAATTAAAATAATCGAAATATGGCGATTTGACCAGTTTGCGTCCACAAAATCCAGATCGCGTCTACCCATGGACCAGTTTGCGTCCACCAACTTATAAAGGGGTTAAGGGGAGATTTTATTAAGAAAATTTATAGAAATGTTGGGTTTTAAGTCTTTCTTTATAAATACATATGTGTATGCCTAGTTCCTTACTGGGTTGGCAGAGAATATCGAGTACCAAGTGTCAGTAGCTACTTTCACATTCATACTTTTTTTCAAACAAAGAAGCTGGTTGTGGAGACTGTGATGGCAAGAGTTGGCCCTGGGTTAAATTGCCAATGGAATATCAACTTAGGTCTCCCCGGGTAACTAAGTACGTCCTTCCAGTTTCGCAATGTATATCTGTACTGGCAATCTCTAATCTGACATTCTTACAACGTGTACCAAACAACGGAACATGCCCTTACTCTATATTGTAACAAAATATTAATTTTTAATCTCACTCTTTCTCTGATCTTATTGTTACGATTGCCGACAATTAAACTAACCCTGCAAAAAGCACTACCCGGATAAACAGATTCATTTATTTGCACCA
>NJDD01001318.1:398607-418538 GCA_002245505.1 Calephelis nemesis
GTTAGATCTGCAGGTAGCCAATTTTCTCTTAGAGATTTCACATCGAGCACGTCCATTTTACAAAAATTTTTAGTTTTCTTCAATTTTTACCTATCGTGTTCTTTCTTTCGTTGTTGATATGCTCTTTATCTTTTTTATTTTCTAATGAAAATGTCGTCATCCGGGATAGAACATGTGCCCGGTTGGCATCTATCGCATTGTGGAACCAAGTATCTTAGGCTAATCGTACGTGCCCTAGTTGCACCTTTGTCAACTTTGGGGAGTAGAAGCCTGAGTATAAGTATATTATAGTGTATTTGTCTTTATGTCGTTAAAATTTTCTTATATAGCTGCTTGTGTATAAGTGGAAGAAGGCAGAAACAGTTTAATGCACTTGTTTCCTTCCGGAGCGGTGGTGGGTACTAGTCCCGATGGGATTATAAAATGCACTTTACCGACTACCACCTATCTATAACTGTCCGATTTAATTTTATAAATCAGTTACTTAAGATTTAGCATTTAAATAAACAAGTGGACGCAAACTGGTATATGGTATAATCCGTTCATCCAGTTTGCGTCCAGGTAAATTTCAACATCTATATCTTTTTCTATTACCATAATTATGTGGACGCAAATTGGCTATTTTATTAAGCATAATAATAGTGGTTAAAACAAAATAAAACCCCGTCCTTATAACATATTTCTTTATATTAAAATAAGGGATCAAGTTAGAAATGGTAAGATGAGTTCGCGTCCACCCTGGACGCAAACTGACTAATTCGTAAAATTAGTATACCAGTTCGCGTCCACCTCATTTTCACCTTAAAAAATACAATAATCAATCAAAATCATGATTGTTTTTATTCTTTTATTCATTTGCTAGGTCTAGGAACTAATAAAATCTTTGATTAAAATTAAAACATTGAAAAATTACGTATGAAACGCGCGCCGGTTCACTATTTTTTTACTAAAATTATTGCTATTTACACAACTTTTTTGTATAGCTAAGATTCGTTATTTTTTTTAAACAGGAAAAATTATGTGAACAGTTCTTTTGTCTTGGTATATGTGTTACTAATATATTGTATTATAGGCAGAAACGACTTTTAATTTCCCTAGTTTGTTACACTTATTATTACACTTATTTTTAAGGGTTTTTTAAACGGTGTCCGCGAAATGGACGCGAATTGATGCGTGGACGCGAATGGGCACACATACCCTAGTCTATTAAAGTCTGTGCACTTTAGTTTCTGCTGGCTAAAAAATATATGGGCGTGGGATACAATGGTGACTGTCACTGTTGACCTCGGTGGTTGGTCTAGTGGGACCCTCTGACGACCACAGCCAGTTTGGCGCAACTTTCAGATAAAAAAATAAAAAAAAAGTTTGCTTTGTTCTTTATTTGCCTAAATCACATGACAATAGTTGCTTTTTATCTGAATGCCTTTAAACTTACTTTCAAATTATACGGGTTATACCTTTTCACCATGTTTTGTCAAGTGACGTGTGTCACTTTAAGTAAACTATATACAAAATTCGGGTTTGCTATATATCTATCTCCATAGATACATAGCAAACCCGAATTTGTATAAAGTTTACTTTAAAAAGGAAAACCAGTATAATTTGAAAGTAAGTCTAAAGGCATTCAGATATAAGGCAACTAGTTTTATATGATTTGGGCGAATAGAAAACATAGCACACTTTAGCGCCAAACTGGTATTAAAATTTTAAAAATGTAGTAATGTTTACTTTCTTATTTTACACTTTTTATTTTGTAACCCCTAAAGGGGTGTTACATGTCTGTGGCATTAAACTCCTTACAGCCAATATTAATAACTTATCAACAGATAAAGATAGATAATTAAAAAGTAACAGTGGTTGCGCAGTTAATCCCAAGTAGCCCTCCTATCTCTTATGTTAGACAGGTTGTTAATATTGCTGTAAGCGAATGGTCTAATTTCGATACGAATTTTGCTTGAAAGTTGATAGGAGATCGTTCTTTTTCAGATCAGTTGCCAGGAAACCGCTGTTATTTTTCAAATATTAACAAAAACATATGAGCAACAAAACTATAGAAGGGTTATCTTTATCTTGGTTCTTAATATTAATATCGACATATTGTATCTATGTATCTAAGCTACGCTTCATTTAAATGGATTTGACATTGTTGATACTGACATACCAGTTGTCATCATAACCTAGGTTCATTAAGAAGTTTTTAGCTACATTTTTAGCAATTAGGTTTGTTTTTTTTTATTTAAGGATTGTTATCAACATATAAAGGGTAAAAGAAGGCGCAGAACGTGCTCAAGCTCTAAAAGAAGGACGTTATTAATTCAACTGTACATTTTTGTAGACTACCAAAGAGTATATATTTATTAAAGCAAAGCAAACCCGAATTTTGTATGAAGTTTAGCTTAAGTGACACAAGACACTTGACAGATAAGTAAAACCGTTTAATTCATTGGCCTCTAAGTATATGGACATGAAATACCTACGAAAAAAGCCTGCCGTCGGCTACTAAATATGGCTGCCATTTTGACATTATAAGGCTATACAGAAAAAATAGCGTACCGATATCGATATATGATCTATTAGTGACGATTGATAGTTAAGTTTAGGTAAATAGATAAGAATTATTATTTACCTAACGAATAAAATTGCAACTATCACCTTACTTTGTGCTATTCAATTGACTTATACCTAAATAGGGAAATGTAATGAATAGAAAGAAATAATATTTATTTACTTTTCGCGAGCATGTTTTTTTACATTGTGGAATGCAAATATGTTTATATATGTTACCTCTTTATATTTTTTAGATACAAGATTCATTATCATTACAAAAAAAAATATCAGATTACATTCAAACTACTTTCTTTACTTTAAGTGAGCACTTGAAAGAATTCTTATTAAGCTAGACTGTGACTGATATTTTCAGTGGCAATGGTATACATTCTTATCTTATCCAAATATTATTCCTTTCTAAGAACCTAAAATTAAATATCGACATTTGTAATAGTACATCACTATAATATCACTAAATATGGATTCTTGGCAAACATGAGAACTGTCATAGCGTCACTTTAAATCGACGCCAAAATGAGCATGACAAAAATTCCGTTATCTCTCTAGGCGTACATAATATCAACATTTGTTAAAAGAGACAAAAACATTACATTACATTCTTGCACTTTTTAAATTGCTACGAGTATTAAGATACTCGCTCTGAATCAAAGTCGAAAATAATAAAGGAAGAGTTTTTAAATTTATGTTCAGTATTTACTTCTACATTTGTCAGAAGTTAAAGACGTAAGAGCGGTTAATTAATGGATATTATACTCGTATCCATTTAAAAAATTAAGAATCGCGAGCTTTAAGTTATTCCTCAGTTAAGTATCATGATTCAGATTTAAGTTATTACTAAGTTTATACTCAAAAACAAGTCGAATCATTCGACTTGTCTTTGACTAATACCTAATCACATAGTATAAAATAAAATCGCATTTGCTGTCTGTCCGTAAGTATTCTTAGATCTTTAACTCTACGCAACGAATTTTGTTGCGGTTGTAAAGCTATTACAACTGAAATATTTGTATATAAAAGAAAGTCGGGTTTGTTACAACACTTACAACTCGAGATCTGCTGGACCAATCATCATGCTTTTTGATTCGTTGAATTTATCTCCGCTCCGAATAACAGAAATACCTTAAAAACAATAAAATCAAAAAACCGGAAGACGTGGCAGCATGGCCAAAAGGTCTTAGCCGGTGTCAGAAAACGACAAACTAACTAAAAAAAACAAAAGAGTTTTTTCGCCATCGTGATGAAGATGGTCGTAATTTTTCACAATTATTGAATTTAGTGTAAATTATAAGTAAAATTAGTTAGTTTAGGTGGGAATTAGTTTAATTTTGTTCAGTGAAAGTGCACAAATGAAATAATCATGAAGAAATTAGTGTATCCTGAATTTCCTCGCTGCCGCCAAATCACCCAAAGCGAGCCTGTGTAAAGTGACCACCGCTTTACTCAAGAGTCTGACGTGACTTTGTAAATAGTGTCTAATGACTGTTTAAGAATAATTAATACGGAAGACGTGACAGCATAGCCTAAAGGTCTTAGCCGGATCCAGAAGGGGCAAATTGACTTAAAAAAAAAACAGACTCGTCTATATATTTTTTCCCATACAAACTGAACGGGCGGAAAGAAGTTCGCTGGAACAGCTAGTTAAAACTAAATACAATTTATATGTCAGTTTTACTGTTAGTCCGGGAACACAACTATTTATAAATCGTATCTAGAACAGAATTCCACCAAGTACCGACGCTAAAAAGTATAGGAAGTATGGAAAATCTGACTGTTTATGTACAAATTTGCTCCTAGTATACCTTAAGGGTGAATGGACTCCAATCAACCAAATCCGAAATAACGGAAGAGAGGTCAAGTATGTGAATGACATACGTTTGGCAGTCTCAGTTGGCCAGTTATAAACCATATCAGTTAAACATTATCTATATATTAATACGTGATGTCAAAACTTTAAGACAAAAAAAGACAAAAGATATTATAAAGTACATTAAATCAATAAATAAAACATAACCCACACTACCATGCACTTGACACACTCAAACAAATATATTAATGATAATAACGATAAAAGATCACAGATGGCGCACTAAAAAGTTTGGAAACAAAGAATTGTGGAGAAAGTCGACGAAAAAACTGACGTACGTTAACGATTCTCGCGAACGCTGCCCAAATGGTTAGAGATGTATGGCTGACTTTTATAACAAAGTTAAAGAACCCAATAATGCCTAAAAAAAGTCCGTGATAGTAATGAAAGTAATTAAAATTATTAGTCTATGTTTATTGATCATATTGTCGTCAAACACTTATCCTTATCCAAATAAACTATTTATTGAGCAAGATTGTTTTAATAGCTAATTTTACTTTTTAATTACTTTCTATTCTATTCCAATCGGACAATTCATTCAAAAGATATTACGAATTTAAAATTGTAATTGGTATTAAAATGAATGATGGCCGCCGGCCGATATGTGTTGTACGACTCGCACGGCGAAACCGCAGGTGAGGGGGGTGCACATCTATGAAGCGGTCGGCTCTCTACGCAACGGATGCGGCCAAATCGAGTAAATTTACTGAATTAATGCACTTATTAAAATTTATTTCGGAACTATTTAGGTACTTATCATCAAAAGTTATTTTCAAAAATACTTATAAATAATTTAATTCAATATTTCTTAAATATATTTGCTTTATAGTCGTCTCAAATAAAATATTCGAATTATTTTCGAAAAACTGATATTTATTTTCCTCTGACGATAGGTACGGTTTTTTTTAACATAAACCTAAGACAAACAATATGCCTAAAAAAATAAAGTATAAAATAAAGTCGCTTCCTCTGTCCCTTTGTATGCTTAAATCTTTAAAACTACGTAACAGATTTTGATGCAGTTTTTTAAAAAAAAAAGATAAAATGTTTGTAGAGAAAGGTTTATATGTATATTTTAAACCCATGCGAAGCCAGGGCGGTCTGCTAGTAGTTTATACATCACAATAACATGTAGGCTACAACTAAAAAAATATATGTTGGTTATCGGGCAAAGCGTGTGGAAGCTAGTTATAAACATAATAAACTGTGTCGCTTTTGTAACTCGTTTCCCTTATTAAAGTTCCAAAATACCCTTATTTTAAAGTTGGCAAGTCTGTTGGTACTTTACCTATTCTTGCTATCGTAATATAATTGTTTGTCATTCTTGTGATCCTTGGTGGAGGGTAACGTAGCCGGTAAACTTCGTTGCCTCTTCGGGATCTTTGAATAGTGTTGCTCCTAGACCCTATTTAACAGCAGGCGACAACAGTCACTTACCATTTATTGCCACCTGCTTTTTGGCTATTTTGTGACAAAATATTTTCTATTAATTACAGGTTGTTTGCAATCAGACATTATGCGACTGCAAAGGCTTGAAAGGAGACCAGGGCGATCCAGGTCCACCTGGTATACCAGGGATACAAGGTGACTATGGAGACGATGGGCCTGAAGGACGAGAAGGAATCATAGGAGAGCCAGGTGATTGGGGAGAACAGGGTGACGTAGGAGACAAAGGAGAAAGAGTGAGATTTATATTGATAATTATTTTATTTATATTTGAATTGCTTTTCTAGAACACAGCTTAAGACCTTTAAAAATTAGTTGGAACTAGTTTTTGCTTAATCCAATATAATACATGTCGAAATACCTTAGATTATATATAATATAGATTTATCAGTTATAAGTTACAGCGTACGTAGGTGAGTTATGAATTTAAAAAATATGTTTTTCTGTCTTCCTACGCCAAAGGAAGCCCTCTCTTTCTAGCTGTTTTGGTTGAAAATTGGTATGTTCACAACTTGATCAGTACAAAGAAAATCTCAAATTCAAGGGTCTTACCATGAACGCCTAAAGCAATATTATCTACCTAGTATAGCATCTATGGTCCATTCTTTATTTGATTTCTTGAAATCTCATTTTCATTACCGGGTTGGGCAATAAAAAAAAGAAAATGTGTATTTTCAATTTTCTAATAAAACTTACGATGTGCTGAATTGAATATGTACCTACCCGGTTGCCGATAGGCTTACCACCTATCACATTGTGGGTATCACCAGCGAGTCGTGGGTGCCCAGCTTGTCCTTTGTACTTCGGGTATATGGACCTGAAGATACTACAATTAACTACTTAATTATTTCAATACTAGCTGTCATCTAATAAAGGCAACCTTATGATATAAGCCATAAAGCTCCTTTTATGACGTGGACGTTTAGCAACATGGAAATAAGACTGCTGTTACCGTTAATGGTAACCTCATATTTTGCAATCTAAGCCATAATAGCATTCAGTCTATGATATTTCTAATTTGACTGGCATGGGGTCTCGTGTTGGTCCGGGCTCCTTTTGCAGAATAGACCATCTGCATTCCTGCCAAGCAGCTCGTAAAAGGCGAGCATAGGCTTATCGTCTCTAAGACCGTGACATCCTACTAGGTGATAGCGTTTCGCATCGACTCGCCCGGATTGGTACCACCGCCTTACCTATTCCTGTCGCCATAACGTCATGACGTGTTCCGCTTTGAAGGGTAAACTTACTTTTGCTTGAGGCCCAACATCCCGGCCTTAGGTTGGCAGCGCACCATTACCACATTTGGTGTCTCTAGGCGGCGTGGATTTCTTACCATCAGGAAATCCGTCCGCTTGTTTGCCTTCCATCATCAAAAAAAATAGGGTATTCGGTATTCACCCTTTTAATGCAGTAGCAAAAATACAATAATTAATATTGATATAGAGTATAAATGAATGTTCTCATTTTTTTTCTAGGGTATTGATGGACCCTATGGTCCAAGAGGATACACTGGCCCTCAGGTAAGTTGATTTAAGATTTAATCAAGCTGATATTTTGTTAATATAGAAATGTCAATTTTCAAAGAAGTATATTATTTTGCAAGGGTCCCACAGGATTGGAAGGTGTGAGAGGATTGGCTGGTCTCGATGGGTGTAGTGGTATCGATGGATCAATGGGTCCACCTGGTCCACAAGGTTTTCCTGGTGACAGAGGATTACCAGGTCCCGCCGGAGAAAGGGGAATGCAAGGTTTAGCTGGCGAAGGTGGAGTCAATTCAAGAGGTGCAAAAGGTGACCAAAATTCACCCGGTCGCCCCGGTGCTAGAGGTCCCATTGGTCCTCAAGGATGGAGAGGCGATAGTGGATTTCCTGGAGAGCCTGGATTAGAGGTAATAATTTTATTTTACTTAAGAACACTTATTAGTTACATATGAAAGAATGCTTAATTGTTATCAATCTAAACCCAACGATTTATTTTGACCTGATTTTTGATAATGAATAAATAAATATTCATGGACAAGTTACACAAATTGAAACTAACCCCAAAGTAAGCAAATTATATTCTTGTGTTATGGGTGTTAGTCAACGATACTATTACATAGAAATACTTAAATAGATAACAGAATATATTTAATAAACACCCAAAACCCAGAAATGCAGACATCTATATGTTCATCACACGAATGCCTGCCCCCGTTGGGAATCGAACCCGAGCCTCGCGATTGATTGGTGTAGTTAGGCGTGTGCGCTAGACACTCGACCAACAAGGCGGTCAAAAAGACCATGAAGAAGGTTTAGGACCTTCTGTACTTGACTATACTGTTTGGGACTGTATATTTTTTATTTTGCATATTTGTAAATTAATTTCGATTTCACTGTTTTTGCTTTCCGATTGGTACCATTTAAATTTGATCTAGATCCGACAAATGGTATTTAATATAGTATACTTTGTCATATTTTTTTTCAGTTTTATTGCGTCTAAATTAAAAATTGATGGGATGAGTTGAGACTTAACATCAGTAACACCGTGACATCCTACTAGGTGGTAGAGTTTCGCAGCGACTTGCCCGGATTGGTACCTACGCCTTACCTATTGCTGCCACCATAACGTTCAATGCCTGTCGTTGACGTGTTCCGGTTCGGAGGTTAGGTAGCCGGTAAACTCGAAGCCATACATCCCGGCCTCAGGTTGGCAGCGCACCAATACCACCTTTGGTGTCTCTAGGCGGCTTGAATTTCTTACCATCAGGAAATCCGTCTGCTTAACTACCTTCCATTATCATTAAAAAAAACAAAAAGTGTTAGTTTTAGCGCCTCATGTGTCATATTCCTTAACAAAAATTTATTGAAATTGTTTGGGTTGATAGCATGAAAATATTTTTGGTACTACAACATCTTTACAAATAGGTATACAACTTTTGACCTAACTTTGTAGAATAAATAAATAAAAGTATAACCTTTTTACGGCCAATAATAATAACCTATCTAAGATAAAAGATCGTGACATTTCAAATCAGTTGCTCGGTAACTGCTGTGATTTTTTAATATTTAACATAAATATCTAAGGAACACAACACTTTAATTTTTTAAATTTAATTTCATCTTGTATCAGGTAGGTATATTTTAAAGTATAAGTGGAATACAACAACCGTCAGTCTACTATTTTTATTAGGAAACTTTTACTAAACTGATATAAATTTACGTATGAAATAACCATAAAAACTAGTAAGTACAGTACTACTATTTAAATTATACGCTTCGGCTTTACACTTTTTACTATTTTTATACTTCATACTTTTATTTTTAAATTGGCTGACCTAATCTAAATTTAAGCGAAATTATTACTAATGTGATAACAGCTCTATATAATATATACTAGCTGACCCAGCAAAAACTTCGTATCGCTTGACATTAATGCTTCGACAGTAGCGCAGTCTGTCGGATCCGATGTGAAACATTCCAAAATCAACAACTACTTGTTATTAAAAATCTAAGTCATTCTCGAATCCCCTTAAATACACACAAAAATTCATCAACATCGGTTCAGTCGTGTAGAAGGAGTTCAGTGACAAACGCACGAACACAAGAATTATATGAATAAAGATAATATAGATATCTTTAAAATACATTCGGATTTGATTGACGAATATAGCCGAAGCGCATAATTTATTTAGTACTACTGTACCTACTTGCACTAACTAGGTTACAAAAAAATTAGATAGCTAAAAACCAATTTATAAGATATTGAAAATGTTTCAAAGTTCATTTAGCAAACATTTAAGGCAGGTACTTTGTAAGCTTTAACTTTTATCTTTTAGGGTCCAAGAGGGTTAAAAGGCGAACCAGGATACATAGGTGATCCTGGAGATGAAGTGATAGGAGAACCAGGACCTAAAGGAGACGCAGGAGATATTGGCCTCCCTGGTATTGTTCGGAAAGGAACACTATTTGTGTCGCATAATATAACGGTGCTGGCAAAAGGAAACAAAGGTGAAAAAGGCTTACGTGGACAACAAGGAGAAAAAGGGTACAAAGGTGATCTAGGATCTACGGGACCCCCCGTAAGTATTTTCAGTCTATGAAATTCCACAGTTTTAAATAAATAATCACTACATAGTATAAAACTAAGTCGCTTTCTCTGTCCCTATGTCCCTTTGTAAGCTTAAATCTGTAATTAAAACGACGCAACGGATTTTGATTCGGTTTTTTTAAAAGATAAAGTGATTAAAGGAGAAAGTTTATATATATTTCATAACCGTGCAAAGCCAGGGCGGGCCACTAGTTCCTAATAAATAGGTAAATAACAAAAAATCTTTCATCAGTTTTTGTTATCAGTAACTGGAACTAAAGTGGTTTCTAGTAAAGCCGCGGACCCACTGCAGCGCACGGAGAGGATACGCACGTTCGTCAAGCTTCGCTTTGCAAGAAAATACACGTGATTGTATCCACTGCAATCCACGGACACGCTACGCATTGACATTGACACACGCTACGCATTGACACACGTGGCTTGCTCGAATATGCGCAAACGTAGCTCAACGCTGGCAACGCCATGCACGCTGTACACGCGGCACACGGAAGCGTATGACTCAAAACTGTGCTACGTAGTTCTACGTGGTCGTGAGATTATATTCGTGTGTAGCGTGTGCTGTAGTGGAAACGTTGACCCAGGTTGCCAAACAAATGAATTCATGAGCAGCGTGCCCGTGCACAGCGTGCGCTGCGATGGGGCCGCGGCTTAAATGAAAAATAATTAATTGGGAGTAGAGTGCTGTCGTATTTACACTGTGGTGCTGTGTAGCAGTTACAGGGATCGCTGTAATTAATCATGTTCTCTTAAGAGGGTAGAGTAGGTAGCTGGTACAAATTCATTCGTTTAATATCCCAGCCACAGAACAGCGACATTTATAACATCTATGGTGACTATAAAACATGGTTCTCTCTTATCTGCAGAACTATGTACCTATTTGTTCGCTGACCTCTCACTCAAAAACACTTGGTTTCAAAGATAATACCTTTAATAATTAGTTTTAAATATACTAGTGGTCGCCCGTTGGTCGAAATTCGACCATAACAAATTTTAATATCTTGTTAATAAGAACGCCAACTTTATTTTTCAAGACCAATTACTTTGTGTCCAAATTTTTTAGTGCGCCATCTGTGATCTTTTAACGTTATCATCAATATATATAAATGCATGGTAGTGTGGGTAATGTTTTATTTATTGATTTAATGTGCTTTATAAGCATTATTATTAAAAAATATAAGTATTCTGCACTTCTCTACACATAAACTGTATGTGTGCCAAATTTTATTCTCCTCAGTCCGCATAATTTTCGTAAAAATGGGTCCAAAGTTTTGGCATCACGTATTATATACATGTAGATTCTTTGATGTGTCTTCAATGTATAACTGATGCGAGATAACTGTGCATTTCGCGCTGTGACGTCATTTGTTATTTTTATTAATTAATATTTTTTTTTATAATCACAACATAGTATAAAACAAAGCCGCTTCCTCTGTCCTTATGTCCCTTTGGACGCTTAAATCTTTAAAACTACGCAACGAATTTTGATGCGGTTTATTTTAATAGATAAGGTGATTGACGAGGAAGGTTTATAGTATATTTCATAACCGTGCGAAGTCGGGGCGAGCCGCTAGTTATTAATAAACATAGAATAATAAATGTTTTACATCAAAATTTAGCTCTAGTACTATTTCGATTATATTTTTTAGGGACCAAATGGATTAGATGGTGCGCAAGGTTATAAAGGTGAACAAGGTGTCGATGGGCCACGAGGAAAACCAGGACATCGAGGTCAAGATGGACCTCCTGGACCACAAGGAGACAAAGGGGCACCTGGATATGCAGGCTTAGATGGTGAAGATGGCCTACCCGGTCCACGTGGTGAAGATGGAAGGCCAGGGATTCCAGGGCCTCAAGGGCCACAGGGAGAACCAGGAATATACGATGAGAGATTAAATGAGCCCTTATTACCGGGTTCGCCAGGCCCTCAAGGTGCCATAGGACCTGAAGGACCCAAAGGTATGCCAGGCGCAGACGGAGCCCTTGGAGTACCTGGATTGATGGGCATTCCAGGTCCACCTGGATTTCAAGGGCCACCTGGACGCCAAGGTAGTCCAGGGGCTTCACCCAAAGGTGAACCTGGTAATGACGGTTTCAAAGGCTTGCCTGGACCTCGAGGTCCTATGGGCATTCAAGGAAGACCTGGTGAAGAAGGTCCAAAGGGGCTTAAGGGAGCAACTGTAGTTGGTCCCGATGGTGACGCTGGTATTCCTGGGAAAGATGGTAGTCACGGTTCTCGGGGTGATAGAGGAGAAGCAGGCAATATGGGACCTCCTGGTTACCCCGGACGAGGTGTTCACGGTGTCGGACCTCCAGGAGAAGACGGTCGTCCAGGTCGCCCAGGGAGACCAGGTGAACCTGGATTTTCGGGAAGACCCGGTTTGTGGGGCCCGAAAGGAGAACGTGGCGACGACTGTCCTTTTTGCAGATCAGGTATAATTTTTTCAATCTTAGGTTTTAAGCAGCATATGTTTTTTTTATTTTATTTATTCTTTTGAGTGCAATTTGTAAATGTAAAAATAAGAAACAATATGTATTATCAAAAACATGTAGCCTTTGATATTAATAACAGAAAGTAAATATAAATATTAATTGTTACGTACAGTTAAATAACAAACAAATGACGAGTAGCTAGTTAAAATTTGTTAACCTACATCAATACTAAAAAGGAGCCATTTATTTTAGGTCTACCTGGACCAAGAGGCCCAAGAGGAGATGACGGCTTTCTCGGACAAAAAGGATATCCAGGTTTTGAAGGTCTTCCAGGACAACGAGGTATAAAAGGTGCCTCAGGTACACCAGGCCAACCAGGAGGAAGAGGACCTAAAGGGGTGAGAGGACGAGATGGTGAAGCTGGCCGGCCAGGACCCAAAGGACGTAAGGGACACGTCACACAACCGCCGTTTGCGTTGACATTGAAGTTGGGATCTAAAGGTGACAAAGGTAAGAAATCACGAAATATGTTGATGTAACAAGGTCTTATAATTCGATAAAGCCGGCAGCACGCACCAAAAAACAAAGAGTATATAAATACTACATAATAAGAGGCGGGACTTCCATAGGTACATAGAAAACCCGACCCGACCCGATTAAAAGACACAAGACACTTGACGGATAGGTATAACCCGTTTAATTCGAAAGTAAGTCTAAAGGCATTCAGATTTAAGGCAACTAGTGACATATGATTTAGGTGAATAAAAAACATAGGAAAATTAATTCTTTTATTTTTTATATTAGGTAATATTGCGCCAAACTGCCAAAAAAATTTTACTCATGCAGCGTTACATTGCGTCGTTACCTATCTTTGAGGCGTTCCATTTAAGCCTTGAAGTGCAAGCGAGAGCGCGGAACCGCATCCATGTGTTTTTTGGATTCTTCTTCATTAAATTATTTGCCTAATGTCAATGTCATATGTAACTCGACTGTGGCGGAGCCGAATGACGACCCGCTCGGGGCGACTCGACTTTTGTTCGGGCGAGATCGTCAGTCCTGAAGGAGAAAAAAAATACTGAAGGAGTGAAGCGGTACGACTTACATATATTTGTCTCTTTCTACGTAACTTCTCAACTTTTCGTATTACACTTGATTTTACTCCTCATAAAATTTCCGTACCGGGCCTTATGACTCAAATCGTTTCTTAAGGAGTAAACTCCAACATTTGCACTGGTTCACTTTACATATTTAAAAAAGTCTATAATAATAGCTAACCGGTTTCGCTTTAACAGCATCTTCAGGGATAAGTTAACTTCTTGTGAACAACTAAAAACGAAAGTTTGGCGGTTAATGTTTTGATAAACACAATCGGTACATTAACCATTCGTTTTTGGTGAACATTAACCGTTCTTCAGGTCTAGATCAGATTGTCGGATGTTATTAAAAATTCCAGTGGTACCATGGTACCATTTCAGAAATATGTGGTATGTTTCAAAAAATAATTATCAAATCGCGACGGGGGTACCCGGGTACCCAATAATAATAATAAGAGGTATATTTATAATAAGAGGTGAACATTAACCGTTCTTCAAGTCTAGATCGGATCGTCGGGAGTTATTAAAAATTCAAGTGGTACCATGGTACCATTTCAGGAATATGTGGTATCTTTTGAAAAAGAATTGTCAAATCGCAACGGGGTACCCAATAATTATAATAAATTATCTTTATTTCACGTAAACCTGCAAGAGGCACATGTGACGCGTCCATACAAAAATTAATCTACCACCAGATCCGAACGCGGCCTCACACTGAGAAGATCCGGCAAGAAACTCAGCGGGCTTGTCTTTATTTCTTACTTTGAAATATGTTTACAATAATAAATGTAATGATACACTATATTTATATGAGATTGGCATGAGCCGTCTTATCTGCTAAATATTCAGCAATGTTATAATATCCCTTTTTATTTAATTTACATATGACACATTTCTTAAATTGTAAGTTCTTTCATATAATTGGGAAGTTTATTGTAGAACTGTATACATTGGCCCATGAAACAATGGCTTACTCTGCGAAGACGAGACACATGTAGGTACATAAAATAGTTGGAGTCGGTTTTTGCAACTTTACTGTGCTTAATTAATTATTTTAATTGTTCTTAATTCGTATCTTGTTATTTGTATGTTGCTTAATTTGTGTTAAAGAAATATATGTATTGATTACTAAGTTTAGCTAAAATACCACTGCTAGTTTTATATTCATGTTACTATGGGACCACCTCGGAATGATGACCTAAGTTTCTAAAAAAACATTTAAATCGGTGTGATATTGGCCGAGTGATCGCTAACAAACAGACAAAAAAGACAAAGAGCCAAAGTGATAATCTCCTCATATTTTAATTTGGTTGAAAAATGAGAGACACGAAACATTCCTACTAGCTGACAGATAATTTGTATGATGTTCAATTTCAGGCTTCATCGGCGATCAGGGTATTCGAGGGGATTCAGGATGGCCAGGTCTTCCAGGAGAAAATGGCATTAAAGGTTTAAAAGGACTCACAGGTGAAGATGGATTCGCTGGCTTCCCTGGGCGGAATGGATCTAGAGGGCGTGATGGAGCTCCTGGATCGGCTGGAGAGGATTCAAATATTCCATATGTTTTTCTACAGGGCGATATAGGAGATATTGGTTTTAAGTAAGCTAATTATTAAAACTAGTTTTTTTTAGATTTATAAACTAACCTTTATTTTCCTTATGACCTCCCACTCACACTTGATAAATTTTCGTAAAAGTTGGTTTAGAATTTATGTTGGATAAATGGACAAAATAGTCAGAATAGCTAGTCCTACCTATCGTTAACTGTAACTAGAATATCTTCGATATATAACCACATCATCATCATGGAGGACGTCCACTGCTGGACATTGGGGGAGCCCAAAGAGTGCAACAAGTCACAGTCACCAGCCGATTGTACACATCACTTTTAAAATTTTATTATAATAGATACGAGTAGAATAAATATAGATAATAGATAATCAGAAAATATTTTCCCCGTGTTGGTTCGGGCTCCTTTGTAGAATAGACCATTTGCCTTTCTGCCAACCAGCTCGTAAAAAGCGAGCACAGGCTTAATGTCACTGACACCGTGACATCCTACTAGGTGGTAAAGTTTCGCAGCGACTCGCCCGGATTGGTACCACCGCCTACCTATTCCTGCCGCCGTAACGTAGAATGCTTGCCGTTGATGTGTTCCTATTCGGAGGGTTGGCAACGCACCATCATCATCTTTGGTGTATCTAGGCGACGTGAGTTTCTTACCCTTAAGAAATCCGTCTGCTTATTAACCTTCCATTATTATAAAAAAAAGTAAAAAAAAAAAACTAATAATGGAGGTGATTATACTGCTTTCAAACTAAACATGATTTAAATGATTGCTATCTTTTTCAAATGAAACAAAAACAAAAGAGATGGAACATTTTAGACCTGTCAGATTAATCCAGACGTGTAAAATTGTGACGTTTATAATTAACATTTTCGAAAAATATGTTAAAAATCTGTAGAAATATTGTGTGCAGAGTAATCTGAAGGCACTAAAATTGTATTGTCTCTTTTTTACTACTTTTGTTGAAAGAAGATAGCGATAACCTAAAATTCGAGTGGCCAAAAAAATTACGACCTTTTATAAAGATACATCATACAGAATCGAACTCAGCTAAAGATTATCAGTTCAAATAATCTGAACTTTATCCAACTATCAATCATTAAATATAAAAAGAACCACTAATAGATTTATTAAAGTGAAACTTTTGTTAACTCGTCTCAATTTTTTTTGGTCTGTGTATCGCATGTCGCGTGACGGTGACGTCAGAGCAGCCGAGGCCAATATGGCGGCGTCTATAGTTTATAGTTATAGATCAAGTTTTACTTTTACCGTGGTTTCATAAAACCATACAATCCTTATTTTTTAGGGGAAAGAGAGGTGAACCTGGAGATGACGGTGCTAAAGGAGACGTTGGAGAAGCAATAGGGTTAGGAGTCAATGTAAAGGGTGAAAAGGGTAACATGGGACCAATGGGCCCAGAAGGTAGGATATTAGAAATTTCATAACTTTAACTTTCTCGTTAACGTTAACTACCTCGCTGTTTAAATTAATATTTGTAAAGCATTCCAGGGTCGACTGTCGAGTCAGTATCTGTGACTTGTAGTGTTACTCTTGCATATCGATTTCATGCAATGGAAATTGGAATCGGATATGTCATTTAAAGTACTATTGAAGACAGAACTGGCGGGTTATTATCATTAAGTTACAAATAAATTTTAAGTTTATTTGCCCCTCTCTGGGGCCGGCTAAAACCTTTAGGCAATGCTGTCACGTCTTATATTTTTTTTAACAGTCAAAAGTCATTTCAGGTCATAAGTTGTAAGTCATATGTCATAAGTCAAAGTCATGTCAGGGTCTTGAGTAAGACGGTCGCCTCTTTTAGTAAGATTTGGCTGCAACGAGGTAAAACACAATAGTGTATAATTCTTCATAAATATTTCACTTGTGTACTTGAACTAAACAAAATTTAATTAATTGCCACTTAAATGAACTCATTTTACTCATAATTTACACGAAGTTCAATAATTACGAACATCCCCGTGTTGGTCCGGGCTCCTTTGTAGAATAGACCATCTGCTTTCCTTGCCAGGCAGCTCGTAAAAGGCGAGCATAGGCTCACCGTCACTAACACCGTGACATCTAACTAGGTGGTAGAGTTTAGCAGCGACTCGTCCGGATTGGTACCACCGCCTAACATATTCCTGCCGCCATAACGTCACGACGTGTTCCGGTTCGGAGGGTAGCCGGTAAACTTACTTTTGCTCGAGGCCTAACATCCCGGCCTCAGGTTGGCAACGCACCATTACCACCTTTGGTGTCTCTAGGCGGCGTGTATTTCTTGACATCAAGAAATTCCCCTGCTTGTTTGCCTTCCAATATCACAAAAAAAAACTTCTTTCACGATGGCGCCAAAACTCTGTTTTATTATTAATTAAATGTTCATAATTTGCCAGCCATTTGTGTTTAAGAGCACTAAAAATGTCATATCCTATTCCATTTTCTAATTTAAATAAAATAGAGAATTAAGAGTCCCTACTATCCTAACATGTTCACAATCACATGGTATTGAATACAGCTTGACAAAAAATCTTAAAAATTTGGTTCCATTTTTTATGGTAGAATATAGCGAACAATCTCACGAATCAGAATCAGTATAATCTTTATTCACATGAACCATACAAGTGGTATTTGTGCGCGTCGACATTTTTTAAACTACCACCGGATCGGAATCGCGGCCTCACACTGAGAAGATCCGGCGAAAGAAACTCAGCGGGCTTGTCTTTTTTTTTTAATAATAATATTTACAATATAATCTAGATTAGAAATACTAATTACAATCTGATTTTAACTTAAATAAAAGGTACAAAAAATTACATTACAAATTGCAGTGGTAGATTGAAACCTCTATTCCCAAGCATGTTCATCTTCCAAATACTCTGAGACCGCATAATAGACTTCTTGACATAATTTTGCAATGATGACACGGCTGATGTTTAGAGATAACAATAGTCTATAGACACCATAGATGTTGTAGGTGCGTCGCTGCCCTATGGCCGGGGTGCAAGGACAATTATGCAAGTCTACAAAGACCTTTCCTTCCAGACCGGAACATGGCATTGTCATTATGGCAGCAGGTATTGATAAAGCGGTGGACTCCTACCCGGGCAAGGGTTTCATTTTTATATATATAGATATATAGATAACTGAGTAAATTGTACATCAAATAGCTGTCAAATTACGTGTTTTGTATTTGATATCTCCAGTGACCAACAGAATTACAATAGAGATAGCAAACACAATACACGTGATTTGGTATTACTACTGGGAGTATTGGAATATTATTTGTGTTGTTACCGCTTGCTTTGAAATCAGAAAATCCGCAAACTTTTCCAAAAAGCTTGCAAGCCCTAACGTAGCCATGTTCTTTGCAGTTTTCGGTTTTAATCACTTAGGGCCACTTGCACATTCCTGGGTTAAGGTTAAATAACAGGTTAAATTGTCAAATATATACCGAATTAGTCCCATGTTAGAAGCTAACTTAGAGTTAAATATTTAACCCAAGAACGTGCAAGTGGGGGCTTAGGAACATTGATTTTGGCGGATGTGTTGGTTGTAAGATGTCATTGTCATCACCCTAACGTTAACATGTTAACGTTAACGTTTTTCCCCGTGTTGGTCCGGGCTCATTTGCAGAATAGACCATCTGCCTTTCTTGCCAGGCAGCTCGTAAAAGGCGAGCATAGGCTTATCATCACTAACACCGTGACATCTGACTAGGTGGTAGAGTTTCACAGCGACTTGCCCGGATTGGTACCACCGCCTTATCTATTCCTGCCGCCATAACGTCATGACGTGTTCCGGTCCGGAGGGTAAGGTAGCCAGTAAACTTACTTTTGCTCGAGGCCTAACATCCTGACCTCAGGTTGTCAACGCATCATTAACATCTTTGGTGTCTCTAGGCAGCGTGAATTTCTTACCATCAAGAAATCCGCCTGCTTGTTTGCCTTCCTATAACATAAAAAAAACACTGGATAAACCTAACACTGCGAACGGGGGTTCTGATTTCCTATTCTTCCTCTTACACCTGCATTGTCTTAGACACCCTTGCTGTTGATTTATATGTACAAGTACTAAAACATTGGTTTAGTATTTTCCCCGTGTTGGTCCGGGCTTCTTTGCAGAATAGACTATCTGCCTCCCTGCCGGGCAGCTCGTAAAAGGCGAGCATAGGATTACTGTCACTGACACCGTGACATTTCACTAGGTGGTAGAGTTTCGCCCGGATTGGTACCACCGTCTTACCTATTCCTGCCGCCATAACGTATTCCGGTTTAGAGGAGAAGGTAGCCGGTAAACTTCCTTTGCTCGAGGCCTAACATATCGGTACCATACCTACCAGTGCAAATTCCGTCAACATCGGTCCAGCCGTTTCGGAAATTAGCCAGAACAAACAGACAGACAAAAATGGTAAAATATGTAAGTAAGTATCTTCACGCCCATATCCCTGAATATGTAGGTAGAGGCACAAGTCAGCCACGATTAGCCGAAGACAATGTGAGGAATCGAACCTCGGACCTCACGAAGCTGAGTCCTCCACCTGCGGGTCTAAAACGGCCGCTTTCGGTGAATCATAATATGAATCTGATATGAATATTTCACCAAATCGTAAAAAGGCCACTTAAGCGGCAATTCATATTATCATTCATTTGCAATTCTTTTCTGGCAATTCCTTCGTTTGACAATTTTCTAGTGGTTTTCTATGAGATTCGTAAAATAGTCAGATTTAGATGAATTGCAAAACTGTCATTTTGGTGAATCGAAAAAAGTTACTTTTCAGTAACATTTTGCAATTCAGCTAACGCGAAATACTTAATTTAATTTAATTTTTATTTATCTGGCTCATGGTATAAGGCCATATGGGGCTATACGAGCT
>NJDD01001318.1:418582-428635 GCA_002245505.1 Calephelis nemesis
TGATAGAACGTCTTTCCATGGCAAAACGGAAATAAAATGAAGCAAAGCGACTTAAACCATCAACAGTCTAATCAATGATGTGCTAAATGCTAATCACTCAATATATCAAATTCGAATCGTGTGTCGCACCACTTGTTGGTACATAGTACCTACATATCTATTTTTACAAGAGCACATAAATCACCGAAACATAAAATTTACTGGAACTTCGCAACAAATATTGTTTAAAGTGAAATAACACTTTGTTTATAGTAAAATGTCAAATGTCAATCTTAAAGCCGCAACGTCAAAGCACGAGTTGTGAGACATGGCCAGCCGTAAAAAATATTTATTACTTCCATGATTTTAATGGATTTAGCAAATTACTTGTAGTAATTTTACCCTAAATTTTACGGTTCTGTTTCTTTGAAAGGTCGTGTAATATTTTAATCGTAAAGATCATTCGTAAATAGCAATATTTATGAAAATACTGTTTTTAACCTGTTTACAATTATTAAGTGTGGAAACACACATCAAATATGATTCTGCTAATGCAATGAATTGTAGATGAATCGCCGAAAAGGCGCGACCATTTTACCAAAAAATATATGAATTGTTGCAATATTGCTACAATTCACGAAATGAATTCCTTTTAGATGAATTGCTAAAAGTGGCGGTTTTAGACCCGCTGGATTGCTAGACCACAGAGTCGATATATATTATATATTTTAGTACATATGTTTATTAAATATAGTCTGGTATCCTATAAGTATTCCTATGTGTTGAATCGTTGACTACCTAACACCCATAATACAAGCATATAATTTGCTTACTTTGGGGTTAGGTTCAATTTGTGTGACTTGTCCAGGGATATTAATTTATTATTATACCGTATATACATTGCATACTATATATACCGTATTACAAGTTTAAAAGAGATTATTTTACCCCATCAAGTAAGTAAGTTTAATTGTGCACTATAAAGAGTTCGTTCATTCATTCATTCATGAATGTCCATTTCACGTGGTCACACGCCTGAACCAATTTTGCGAAGTTTTTTTTGTTGTATTAGTTATTGTCAAGAAAAGGTTCTTATGAAGAGAAAATAGTAAATTAATGCTTTAGTCCATACAAACTGTTAGTAGCTGTTGTCAAGCGATACAAAGTTCGCAGGGTCGGCTCCTTTGATAATATACGTAGTACTATATCAAACCAGTTCTCCCCATTTTTAAATGAATTGTTTTTAGGTTACCGTGGATTTAAGGGCATAAAAGGTGAAGTAGGTTTCGATGGCCTGCCAGGACCAAGGGGTGACGAGGGTTTCCCAGGATTTTCCCCACAAGGGCCTCCTGGAGGAAAGGGAGTACCTGGAGATATAGGAGACTTAGGTCCATATGGAGAACCAGGTAGTAGAGGAGCCCAGGGTCCTACAGGATTCCCAGCTTTAAAAGGAAAAAAAGGATCACGCGGAGATGCTGGATTTGCTATTATGTATGGAGAGAAAGGTTCTGATGGAACCAAAGGTGATAGTGGAGGTCAAGGAGAGCCTGGCTACGCTGGTGCGCCCGGACGTGCGGGAACTATGGGAGAGAAAGGTTTACCGGGTCCAATCGGGGACGACGGAGAACCAGGGCCACAGGGTCTTCCCGTAAGTATAAATTTAATAAGGTTTTCTCTTTTTTTAAGGATAGGGGTAATATGTGAAATCTAAAATTTCAAGGACTGTAGATCTCAGAAAAGGTCAAATCGCAGGCGATATTTTAGAATTATGCATTAGTTACTTTGATTATTAAACCAACATAATACACAAAGAACTAGGGACTTGACTTGCCTGGGGAAAAGCCGATTTTTTATTTATTGATTTTTTTAAATCCAATAATCGATTTTCAAAATAACCGATTTCCTAAAACAACTATTTTTTTATAACCTAGTTTAATGAAATAACTCAATAATTCAAAGCTACAGCTCAAAAATTCAAATTTAAAGCAGTTGTACCATTGTTTTTTTTTATTAGAAAGTAAGCCCTCCAACCACTTTTTGGCCGTTTATGGGACATTTTTTACCACAAAACATAAACTGTAAACTCACTCGCACACTTAGTCAATGGGTTATTTTGCAAAATTTATTAAAAAAATTTGAATTTTAGTTTTAGTTACTTTTAAAACCTTCGTATATTTAAAATGTCACAACTGACTGTTTTCGAGTGTTTCTAAAAATAATAAGTTTGCAGGTACTAAATGGCGTTGCAAGTAATTTTTCTACTTCTATTATTAGAGTTGCTGTCAAAATATCGAAATTACGATGTAAAACTACGAAATAAATAATCTATTTAGTAACTCAAAGCTGCGGTTATTAAAAAAAAATCGAAAGTTTCGTGTGACATAAATAATGTGTGAAAAAATCGATAATTTTTGGTCAATAAATCGACAGATAAAAGTCGATTATTTTGGGTCAATAAATTGACAAGTAAAAATCAATTAATTAAAAAAATAGTTTTTTAAATAATCGATTATATTTTCACATCCCTACAAGGAACTAATACGATTTTGGGGCTTTGTTTTCATTATATAAGTAGACAATAGAACCCACGACTAACCTGAAACTTGAAAGGCGGAGTTTTGGCGCCATCGAGAGAAAAGATGGTCGAAGTTTTTTCATAATTAATGAATTTAGTGTTAATATTGAGTGAAATTAGTCAATTTTGGTGGCATTTTGTACAATTTTGTTCATTGAAAGGACACAAATGAAATAATCATGAAGAAATTAGCATATCCTGTATTTCCTCGTTGCTGCCAAATCTCCTTATATGTCTTGTGTAATGAGGCCGCCGCTTTATCCAAGAGCCTGTCATGACTTACTGACGACTTATTATAATTGATTATAATTAATTATAATTGATTAAAATTGATATAAAATTTGATGCAAATTTCTACTTGACGAATGGCAAAAAACTAACGTAAAGGCCAAAACTTAAAGAAAGAAAAAGAAAAAAAGTAGACAATTTGTACTTATTTTGACTTTTTTTATGATATTGGAAGGCAAAAAAGCTGGCGAATTTTCTGATGGTAAGAAATCCATTTCCTATAGATACGTCAAGGGTAGTAATGGTGCGTTGGAAACCTGAGGCCGAGATGTTAGGCTCCGGGCAAAAGTAAGTAGGTTGGGTCAAAAAAATCCACGGCCTTACCAATTTCTACCGTCATGATTAAAATTCTTGGCACTATCATGTTCCGTAATGTCTATCACGTGTCACGTGTCTCGGTAGAAAGGCCCGTCTATTTATATATAACATCTTTGGAGTCTATGGAGACTAACATGGAGTGTACAGGGCAGGCTTATCGAGCAATGTGATTTCTGAGAACAATCTCTGAGATTTTAAAGGTTTGTTTACTATTTCGAAATTCCTTTACAGGGACGGAGAGGCTTGCCTGGAATTAGTATTCAGGGTGCTCCTGGAATGCCAGGCCTACCTGGCAGGCAAGGATTGGCTGGACAAATTGGAGACTATGGGCTACAAGGATATCATGGCGCACCAGGTGATACTGGAGAAAAAGGAAGAAAAGGAGAGGCGGGGAGGATGGGAGCACGAGGTGCACCTGGTGAACGTGGTTTTCCTGGTAGCTTAGGTTTCCCCGGAATAATGGGAAAACCAGGAAAAAAAGGAAAGCAAGGAGACATCGGTGAAACTGGTGAACCGGGATTTAATGGTGTTAATGGAAAGATTGGATTGACTGGGCCTCGAGGTCCAAAAGGACCAATTGGACAAAGAGGAATACCTGGTCCAGACGGTTTTGATGGGCTCAAAGGAACTAAAGGGATTATGGGGGATAAAGGGGAAGTAGGGCCTAGAGGTCCCAGAGGTGATGATTCTGCCGTAGGTCTTAAAGGAGACATGGGAAATAATGGCTTCAACGGACGTGATGGAAGGCCGGGATTAGATGGGTTAAGAGGTCCAAAGGGTGAAGCAGGAACCCCTGGCCAAATTGGAATAGGAGCAAGTGGGATCAAAGGAGAGCGAGGAGTACAAGGATTAGATGGAAGGTCGGGTCTAAAAGGAGAAAAAGGAGACACTGGAGATTACGGAATAGAAGGTCCTAAAGGCCCTGACGGTGATACCGGATTCCCTGGTATGCCTGGTAGACCGGGCAATACAGGATGGAAGGGTAGAAAAGGAGAACAAGGATTAATAGGTCCATTTGGTTTGAAAGGTATAAAAGGTGATCGTGGCTTCGAAGGTGAATCCGGACGTAGTGGGTTACCTGGAAAAACGGGTGATATTGGCCTTCCTGGACCCCAAGGGCTGAGAGGTGATATTGGTGCTAAAGGTATGCAAGGAGAAGTTGGTTCAATTACTTTCATAGTTGCAACTAGAGGAGATATTGGTGATTTTGGATATAACGGTTTTAAAGGACTAAAAGGAATTCCAGGAGATCAAGGTTATTTTGGCCTGAAAGGAATGAAGGGAGATATAGGAGAAGTTGGGGAACAAGGTGAATTCGGAGATAATGGCGCAAAAGGTTTCAAAGGTTGGCCTGGAGATATGGGTCCTCCAGGTTTGCCAGGAACTCCTATAGGGGTTGCATCAAAAGGTGAAAAAGGTAATCCAGGAATAGATGGTCTTCCTGGTTGGTATGGACCCATGGGACCAAAAGGATATCCAGGTGAATTTGGAGTAGATGGTATGGAGGGAGCTCCTGGTAAACCTGGATTAACCTTCACAGGTCCTAAAGGTATGACTGGAAATGTTGGAAGACCGGGAAGACGAGGCACTGCAGGTATTCCAGGTCCTCGTGGCATGGAGGGAACTCCTGGACCCAAAGGTTTTAAAGGTTTCGCTGGAGAACCTGGTTTTGCCATAAGCCAAAAAGGGCAAAGAGGTGACCGTGGTTTCCCCGGAGCTGTAGGTATAACCGGAGAAAAGGGGGATGAAGGTGATTTTGGTCGAAATGGATATATTGGCCAACAAGGACCGAAGGGACTGAAAGGAGCATGGGGAGACGAAGGCGAACAAGGTCCGCAAGGTTTTCCAGGCCCAAAAGGCATTAAAGGAGACCGAGGTGAACCTGTTCCGTATTCTGAAATAAAACCAGGAGAACCGGGTGAATTTGGAGAAACTGGCCCAGATGGACTTCCTGGTACAGACGGCTCACCGGGTGCTTTTGGCGTCAATGGTATACCAGGTCAAAAAGGTAAAATTGGAGACGATGGAGACATCGGTCCGCCAGGCTTTCCAGGTGAACCTGGACCAATTGGAATCGAAGGTTTTAGAGGAGCAGTTGGTTTCGATGGTTTACGCGGTCCGCCGGGACCACCTGGGATACCAGCACCACCTCCGCCGATACCGAAGTCAAGAGGCTTCTACTTTGCTGTTCACTCTCAAACTGCAATGATACCACAATGTCCCCAGGGAACTTCACCACTCTGGGAAGGATTCTCATTGATACACGTTGTTGCTAATGGAAAAGCACATGGACAAGACTTAGGTAAGTTTAACATATTTATATTTACAAGTAGATTTATATGCATTTCTAGAATTGTGCAATGGTTGAGATATTCCAGAAATAATATTTGGTAAAGAAAATAAATGGGCGTTCTAAATCCAAACGTATTTAGGGTTCCGTAACCGAATGGTGTAAAACTCAAACCTTACAGATTCTATTTATCCTGCCCGTCCGTTCTTATGACGCAGGCAAATTTCCCGAATTATTAGGTTACATTTTTGAGACTTAAAAGGTAAGTATCTACATATTAATAGGCAATGCCAAAACTTTGGACCCCTTTTTACGAAAATTGCGCGGACGCAAGAGCATAAAATTTGGCACACTTATAGTTTTATGAGAAGTGGAGAATGCTAATATTTTTCAATAAAAATGCTTATAAAGCAAATCAAATCAGTAAATAAAACATTACCCACACTACCATGCATTTGTCACACACAAACAAATATATTGATGATAAAGATAAAAGATCACAGATACAAAGTAGTTGGTCTTGAGAAATGAAGAGGGCATTCCTATCAACAACGTATTAAAATTGATTACGGTCGAATTTCGAAAAATGGGTCGCCCATTTGTCGAAATTACTTAATATACAAACACTAGTGTGTTTAAATAAGAAAGGATATTATGCTCTGCTCGTTCGGCTATGTAGGAAGAATGGCAGATAAAACATTGACAAAATATATTAATGCCAATATGGATGGATGTAGGTACTCGGGGAGGTTGATATTCTGCGATGAAATTGCTTTGCTTCAATACCCGAGGGTGATGTCCGGAACCGGCGTGTTTGTATGCAGAGGGTAATGAACATGGAGGTAGCCAGAAAAGTCTGCATATATTGTGAGGTTTGGCACTACCTCATAATGGATTTGACGTGATATATGACGTGACTTAAAAATATTTAATTAAATATTTAATTAAAAATTAGCAGTAAGCAGGGGCAAAATTAGTGGTCTTTCTAGAAAACAGAATATGAAGCCTTAGAGGATGTTCAATAATTATATGAGGCGCTCCAGGAAGCGAGGAGGTGGAGCTAAAATTCATCTTATTTAATTATAAGCGCTTCAAAAACGATTGTACTAATTTACCTAGAAAAATCTATAGTCTTTAAACTAAACTTTGAGTTTTGGTTTCGACAAATAAGAACCAATATTGCCACCATTTTTATATTTATTATTTTATAAGCTATATTTGCGTATTACTAATTTTTTTTATACGTACCTACTACAATACGTACTTTTGTGTTGTTCGCGAAAGCCCACCTACTAAAAGTTTGTACAAATTTCTCGATCTAACCATTGTTGCGCCTTATCTATATATTAATACGTAATGCCAAAACTTTGGACCCCTTTTTACGAAAATTGCGCGGACGCAGGATCATAAAATTTGGCACACTTATAGTTTATGTGTAGGAGAAGTGCAGAACCACAGAATAATGTGTACTACGTACAGACCTATCTCTTCGTTGTAACAATTCATACAAATAGCGACTTATGTGACTAAGCAACAAAGTTCAATTTAGCTTGTACAAGAGCTCCGTACCTGACGAGATATTCACCTAACTATTCCCGCTCTCTTTTAACGCATAACTCTGTCACTGTCTAGCATAGAGTGTCGCGATGCCTATGATGCTAGGGTCACTGCTATCTACTATCTTAACAATATTCTCGTGTCACATTGTTAGTTACCGTACTCTTCCGAAACGGCTTTACAGATTTTCATGAAAGTTTGTTAGCATATTGAGTAGGTCTGAGAATCGAAGGAAAAACTTAACCACTCATTGTATTTTACGTTTGATGCGTATGATTACTCGGTCAATTAGGTAGTTAGAATATAGTGCAATAAATATAAAAGTATATGGAATAAAAAAAGGAAACAAAGCTTTAGTTTTTAGGCACAGAATAATAAGTAATTATAGTAGTATAGTACTTTAGGCTAAGTACTTTTATTTGTGAACAACATGATAATCTAAAACACGTAAGTACGTAGATATTTACTCATTGAAATAAAAATAAGTTTTGAGGTACTTAGCATTTTTTTTTTGAAAATGGCAGTCTCTCGTCCTTTTTTTCGACAAACGTCCGTCATAATATGAGTAATGATTTCAACCAGTCATTCTAATTTAAACGTGTTATAAAACTTTTAATAAACACACGCATGAGCTCTTCGCGTAAGCGGCGACACTCACTGTCAGAGTGAATACGTCTCCACGCGAATTTGTAGGCATTTATCGCTGTAGGTACGGCCGAGTGGCGGGGGCCTGGCAGAACGCTAATATTTTTCAATAATAATGCTTATAAAGTACATTAAATTATTGAATAAAACATTACCCAGACTAACATGCATTTGACACACACAAAAAAGATATTGATGATAACGATAAAAGATAACAGATGGCGCATTAAAAATTTTGGAAGCAAAGTAGTTGGTTTTGAGAACTGAAGATGGCGTTCTTATCTACAAGATATTAAAATGTATTATGGTCGAATTTCCAACAATGGGCGATCACTAGTCTTAATAAACAAAGTTTCATCCCTAAGAAGAGATGGCACCCTTTCAAAAGTAACTAACGGTATTGGACTAACTCTCTTCAGAACCTATTCCCAATTTTTTAACTGCTATCGTAATGAGGGAAACTGGGCATTCACTCCACTAACGGTAGATTAAAACAAGATTGACGGCAACAAGAGCGACCGAAACCCATAGAAACAGCTATAGTACCAAACATGGCCCTAGGGACTTTGCCGCCCTGAGCGATATCGGCGATGATGGCTGGATAGTAACATAAAGTGTTAAATAAAGTGTACAGTGGATAAGTATAAGAGTTAACTACAAAAAAACGTGTGAATACAATAGAATTCCACCAAGTGCCGACAATAGCAAGTATAGAATCTATACAGCTAGTAGTTACATAATACATACCTGCTCACTGTAAGCCTATGCTCGCCTTTTACGAGCTGCCTGGCAGGAAGGCAGATGGTCTGTTCCTCTATAGTTATAAAGTGTTTGTGTTACAATCCAGGTGCTGCGGGAAGCTGTCTACGCAGATTCTCAACCATGCCATACATGTTCTGCAACTTGAACAGCGTTTGTGACTTCGCTCAGAGGGAAGATTACAGCTTCTGGCTTTCAACGCCAGAACCCATGCCTATGACTATGACACCCATATTAGCAAGAGACGTTGGATCTTATATATCCAGGTAATTCTCATTTGAACCGTGAAAGGTAGGCAGAGGCACAACCAGGGCACCCACGATTAGCCGAAGACAATAAGGCCCACAATGTGTTACGTGGCAAGCATATTGCCAACCGGGCACATATCCAATCCAAAACACTTATTGTAATACATCTTAATATATATAAATCTTCTGTCACGATGTTTGTCCGCGATGGATTCCTAAACTACATTACCGATTTTAAATTAAATTGGCACACCGTGAGCAGTCTGGTCTAACTTGAGATATAGGATAGCTTACATCTCAATTTTATGAAAAAAAAAATTACCGTCCGAGCGAAGCCGGAACAGGCAGCTAGTATTATATACATTTTCTATTTTTTTTTGTTGCCTGATCCGGGGATCTAACCTGCGCTGCGACCTCAAGAAATCTAAAATAAATAAAATTAAAAATAAGAGTTATCTCTACATGTGGCGTGATGATTTATTCCTGGAATATATCTAGAAAATATCAGAGACATGTTTTTTATGTTAGACGTCAGCGAACAAGCACACCGCTCTCTAAATGGCAACAGATAACCGTGACCTATAGACACCATAGATGTTACAGGTGCGTCACTGTCCTGTGGCAGGGATGATAGGCGTATTTCTCAAGTCTACCGGCTATCTTACCCTCCAGACCGGAATATGACACAGGTATTATGGCGACAGGAATTAGGTAAGGCGGTGAATCCCTACCCAGCCAAGTTGCTGCACAGTACTCTACTACCAGTGGTCTTATTGATATAATAATAATAATGTCTTTATTTGCGCTTAATCGGAGTACATTAGATCTTCTTATTTTAACAATTTTCCTTCCTATTTCACCAAAACAATCCTTGGTATGCAAATGTATACATTAACTAAATCTTGTAACATCGTATCTCATCACAATATGTATTTTAACAACTCTCATGTGTATTGAATATAATACTTGTTTTGATAATTATTATGAGATAAATAAATGTCAAAATTGAAAATTAATTTTATTGTTACAATTGATTCATAGTTAAATTGTACAGTCAAATTATAAAGACAACGAAAATTAAATAGTCATAAAAAAATAAAAGATATTTAGGCGTAGGGACGTGACGACCCCATCGCCCACTGGTGGGACGATCCAAAAACTTGGGGTTTTGAATTGTTCTGCTAGTGCAATCAGTCACCTTTCCGAGTGGTAGTGCCATGCTGTTAGCCTGTATGGCTGCGGCTTAATGGGCTGGCACGTCCGGGGACGTACCACTCTCTCACTTAAGACCGGCGTGAAGTAGCAGCGTTGCTGCTGCGTTTCGCCTGGTTGGTGAGAGTCCCGGATGCCCACTCCCCCCCCTCATATTATAATGGAGCCGCGAATTCAAAGTA
>NJDD01001318.1:443856-467297 GCA_002245505.1 Calephelis nemesis
TCCTCAGTGTGCTTTGTAAAGCGATGCGCCCTAACCCGACACGTTCCGCCCCGTCAACGGTGGGCGCTGTGCTATAAAGTGGGCATAACGATTGCTTGAATTACTGCTCCGCCTACAGACACGCTTTTTGTAATAGTCATACGTTTGTTTTATTATATATTCCTATTTCTATGAACTTTACACTTGGCATTTGACAGTTTGAAATGTAGTAACAATTAAAAATAATTATAATCTAACTTTGTTTTTAAAATTGAACAAGAAAAGTAGTTACAAATTAATCTAAAATAGGAGGTATTTCTAATTAATTATAAACTACCGTGTATACAAAAACAAAAATGAAACAGTACATTAGTGCATTATAGACTAATAACCAGACTACAAAAGTACCCTCCAGATTATCAAGAAATTATTTTACAATAAAAGGACACATAAGTATCACGACAAGGACAAAAACTAAAAAGAACAGAATAGAAACAGCTTTCCTAATTTGCTTTTTGCTTATGTTATCTAAATTTGGTAACCATGAAGACAGACAAAAAAGAAATATTAAGATCTTGAACAAAAATTAAGTACACGTCATTGTATAAACTACTTTTTCTTGGCTTTAGTCTTGGACACTGTTCTTTTAGGTTGACATGGTGAATTACCAACAATGTGTTGCGTGATAGACATTCCAGCATCAACAGAACCACTGATTGAAGACACTGGTAGCGGAATTGTATCGACATCCTTCATAAAAACTGCACGATGACGAGAACCATCATTGCTCATAACAATTATGATACCTTCTTGCGTCCAGCACTTGGAGATTCCAAATCTTTTCCTGGCTGCTACGAAAGCATCATGCCTGTCTCTTGTCAGGAATTCAGAGATTGTAACTACTAACTTTAAGTTCTTATAATCTTAATGTTAAAAATTTTCGATGAACCAAAACATAGACAGACAGATTAATAGACAGACACACACTGAAAGTATTTTCTTGGCTTTGTAAAAAAATGTTTTAGAAACCTTATATCATTTTACTAAGTAGCTAGGTAGATTTCGTATGCGTATCTGTGTAAGTGTAGTTATGTCTCTATATAATATATGGTATTATCTGTTTTAAGGCTATTTAACAAACACATAATTTTCTATGATGACTTATATCCAATTTTAAAATTATTTAAGACTGGTTTTTATTACTAGGTTATACTTGCTATCTCCAGTCACCAACAGAAACACAATAGAGATAGCATACATAAATGACGTAATTTGACAGCTATTTGATGTACACTATTGCATTTTGAATTAGCAGCTGAGATACATAATCAGCCCCCTGATTTCACTTAACAAATTACAGCGTCACTAATGGCAGATGCTAACGTGTGGACAAAATCTAAAAAAAACAAAAATTTGTCAAGTTAGTCATTAACTGACAGTTGACACTCGACTGGCGAATGCAGTGCTACCACTTTTATCGGGTTTCTGCTTTGTTAACAGGATTTGCGGCCGAAAATGTGCTGCTGCTATATAAAATAACCAATTTATAATATTTTCTACTACTGTCAATCCTAACGTTTGTTTTATTTTTTTTCTATACTTGAGGAACAGCCTAATTACTTTTACACATATCACTTATTAAAACTACCTCGGCTTTTACACTTAAGTTTTAAACGGCTCTCAGACTAGGTACCTATCCGAGCTGCTACGTGTATCAATCCGGGCGAATCGTTGCGAATATCTATCACCTATATATACTATAAATAATGGGAAGTCATCAGTAAGTATCTACATATTATTATATCTATGATTATTTGTAAACATTTAACCTGGACCCTACTTTTTGTTACTATACCTATAATACGTTTTTGTAATAAGGCGGAGTAGAGTTTGTTGCTCAAACTTTATTAAAAACAATATTAAAGATAAAATTATAATCGACTAGCAACCCGGGCCTGGCTTCACTCGGGGGACACAGGTTAATATGTAATAGGCATAATAGTTTTAATAATGAACATCAAAGTTTAACTACAAGAAATGTAGAAAAAAATGTGTAGTTATATAAGATTTTTTCAAATTAGTGCTTGAAATTGTTCCCGGATATTCTCAACATTTAACTAAATCAGTAAAAAAAAATGAAAATATAGACTTAAAACAAATAAAATGCAGCACTTTTAATATTCCATATTTATTTATTCAAGCTTTATAACCTACTCAGCGTTACGACACACGATATACCACAGATCAGTAGTGACGATTTTACTTGGTATGTATTTTCCTCAACATTGGCAAGCTTTTGACTGACTAAATTAACTTTATTATTACATTCCATCGACGTAAAAAAGTTATGAATAGGATACGAAATACGAAAAAGGTGTATTAACGTGCTTACACAACAAATAACATATTAGTTTAAATTCCAACCTAATAGTAAATTTTAGAAGACGTGCAAAAAATATTTTAAATAACACAGCGAAACCGTACAAATCTATACCACATAACTACATTCGGAACTTTTTAGTACGAAATTTGAGTGGATTTGTAGGGGCGAAAATGTAGTTTCGATATTTTGAAATGGGATCCACATCAACAACAACAAAGGAATGTATGTAACCAATACACTCTGCCGTTTCTTGCAAGTTGCAACTCGCTCGCGCCATGACTGAGGACATTAAGGACATTTAACATACGTTTCATGGATTTGCATATCCCAGTAAAAAATCGATGACAATTTTAATTTTTCGATGAATTTAAGTATATTTAGTGATATCGCATAGTGCATAGTGTAAAGAGTTTTTTCGTGATGATGCTGTAGAAATAGAAAAATTATCAATATTATGAATACATAGCCAATAGGCTTGGTTGTGTTTTTAATTCTAATATTGTATCATAATTAACTACGTTTACCGTATTAAATTGTGTTAAAAATTAAGTATTTAACAAAGCTTGTAAATTTATCATTATTATTGAAATATCATTTAGCAGGTTTTCATAATCATCGTAGCAGTAAAGCGAAAAAATATGGCAATGCTGGACGAATGTTTCAAAATTAGTCTGTCAATAAGCGGGAAACAAAAATCGAATTTTTATTTTCTGAATAATTTACGAATGTTAATGAAGGCCTAAATTTATTATGTTTCCTAAATGAAAGCAAATAAATTATAAATAATGTTCGAGTGGGCCTATAGTGGTGCTAATAGAGCCGTACCAAGAAATGTCGGTCCTGAATGTGCATATTTCTTGTCTCCTCAGAGACAAATAATCGAAACAGTAATAGTAATTACCGCCTGTGTATATATTTTGGTAAGTATTAGTAATCAAATATTTGAAGAATCGTTAAACTTTATATTATATAAATTATAACTTAATTAGTGTTAATTAGATTTATTAATTGGGTCAAAACAGTAAAAGCCTTCTAATGAAATCAATTACCATTGGTCTTAAAATACTCGAGTATATACTGATGTAGTTCTTGATTAGACTAGTAGTCACTTGGTACATGAAGGTCAGCACTAATGTACCATCTGTGATTACTTTGCTAACTCTGAAACTCTTAGTACAACATATTCTTAATATATTTGACTATGGTATTAAACTCCCTGTAGCTAGGGATACATTGAGTTTTAGCTCTTGGCATATCTAGTCTGATCCCATTTACATTTCTAGTTAGTTATGTAGATTTAACATTAATTTAAATAGCAATTAAGTTGTAAAATGCTACAATTTTGTAATATTTGTTTACCTTTATAATATGCAAATGGGAAAGGGCATTTAAACTTTAACCATCTTACTAGTTACATGGACTAAACCAAGATAAACCAACTAATTAAAAATAATTTGATTTTATAGTCTTTTTCACATTGTAATAAAGACTATATTACCATATTGAACCTGCTGGTAATAGGTAACTGTGGCGTATAGACACTATAAATGTTGTTGGTGTGTGCATGCTGTCTTGTAACCTAACACTGTATACTGGAACATGATACTGTCAATATGGGGGCGTAAATGCGCAGGGATGTTGACCTCTACTTTATTGCTGTACTGCACTCTACCACTGCCATGACCCATTTAAGCTTTGCTCGCTTCTTGAGCTTCCTGTCAGAAAGGTAGATGGTCTATAGAGGAGACACAATCAAACAAGCGTCAAAAATATACCCAGACCCAGAAATAGAGACATCTAGGTGTTAATCACACAAAATCAATCAAAACACTTCCATCTGAAATTAAACATAAATATTACTGTCGGTTTGTGGTCTTAGATGTGAATGATAAAAATAACAAGGTATTCATGTAGAAAATTTACATTTTACACTGGAAATAATTGTAACCAGCTATCAAATTATTGGCAGCTGTGATCTATACTCTAATTTCATACATTTCAACTGAAGAATTTAATTTGTGTCTAGGTTTCTGGAAGCACAAGTCAGATGTGACGAAGTATTTTATGTATGATTAACTCTTAATGTTGCTAACTATAATGTCATGCTATAAATAACAATGTAGAGGAAGTTTTGGTTAACATTTATTAACAACAGAACAAAGATAGATTCACTATGTATTTACTATAAACATTTCAGAAAATAACTTATCCAAAACTGACAATACCAAGTGAAGATAATTACATAAAAAGTGACAGAGGTGGAAAGAGATTATTGGTTATTCTGTTAGCCCTATTATGGGGGATGGAAATAGGATTCAAATTTGCATCCCGAACAGTTATATATTTATTGAATCCTTGCCATGTGACAACATTAATCCAAGTAAGTATTTTAGTCTAGAAGCATTACATATTTATTGAATCCTTGCACACCAAAAAATTGCATGACACTTAAAGTACTACAGTTATTCAAATTGTTAAAAAAATGTCTCTTCTTAGAAATTGTTGTTTAAATTCTATCTCTACATAAGTAATTTTTTTACCAATTTAATGCAATTTGCTAGAGAATTGAAAGTCAATTATTTGAACTTGTATTTTTTAAAACATCCAAACATTTGTTATTGAAAAAGTCCACGAGACTGTTACCATTTTCATTCAATATTTTTTTGTTTTATGTTATAGGAAGGCAAACAAGCAGACGGATTTCCTGATGGTAAGAAATTCACGCCGCCTAGGGACACCAAAGATGGTAATGGTGCATTGTCAACCTGAGCTCAGGGTGTTAGGGCTCGAGCAAAAGTAAGTTTACCGGCTACCTTACCCTCCGAACCGAAACACGTCAAGTCGTTATGGCCGCAGGAATAGGTAAGGTGGTGGTACCAATCCGGGTGAGTCGCTGCGAAACTCTACCACCTAGTCGGATGTCATGGTGTTAGTGATGATAAGCCAATGCTCGCCTTTTACGAGCTGCCTGGCAAGAAAGGCAGATGGTCTATTCTGCAAAGGAGCCCGGACCAACACGGGGAAATCATCTCCTGTTGTAGTCATTTCAGGGTTGATTTTGAATAAAACAATAGCTAATGTTTGAACTCAGATACATGCATATTAACAATTTAAATATTGAAACGATTATTTACAACCCTTGTACTTTCCACAATGTATTTTTTCCATTTTTATAGTTTAGTTATACATGTATAGCAAAACCGGTGGGAATAAATTGTTACAAGAATGGAATTTTACCAAGCACTGACAATAAGAAATATAGAATTTAAATATTATTTGTGTCCAATTGTTTTATACTGAATTAATTATTCTTGTATTCACAGATTTATTTGTTAGCTGCACCTCCAAGCAAGTTGGTGACAGCTTTGTTTCGAATACACCTGAACTTGCTGAATGGCCCACTATTAGCATTTTTGTTTCCAGAAACAGCTTCAAGAACAGTAAGTATGATCATTTCATTTTATCTTCAAGTTTTATAAAGTTGAATGCAATAATTTAATGAACAAATTTTAATTTCGATAATTGTTTTAATTTTTTTCTTTATGATTCCACAACTGAAGAATCTTTCTGGCTTTTAAAGAGTTTTTAATTATGCTACATTTAATAAATTACCAACAATATTTTGTCGTCTAATAATTTGTTATTTTGGTAGATCCTAGCTGAAGCTGCACTATATTGGATACAACATGGCATGATGTTTGTTATACCATATTACCTGTTAAGAGTTGGTGGTATGTTTAATTTATTTTTATTTTACGATTTTCATACTAACTTCCATCTCCTAATACTGTTAATTATTAAAAAATAGCCTATGGTTGAACTTGGATCTTTATCTACTATGCATATATATATATATCAAATTTCATCAAAATCAGTTCATCGGTTTAGCTGTGAAAAAGCAATATAGACTTTCATTCATTCATATTTACTAGTGGTCGCCCGTTGGTCGAAATTTGACCATAATAAATTTTAATATCTTGTTGAACAGATCGCCATCTTTATTTCTCAAGACCAACTACTATCTTGTTGATAAGAATGCCATCTTCAATTCTCAAGACCAACTACTTTGTTTCCAAACTTTTTAGTGCGCCATCTGTGATCTTTTATTGTTATCATCAATACATTTGTTTGTGTGTGTCAAATGCATGGTAGTGTGGGTAATGTTTTATTACATTACAAGCATTATAAGCATTATTATTGAAAAATATTAGTGTTCTGCACTTCTCCCACACATAAATTATAAGTGTGCCAAATTTCATACTCATCTGTTGGCGCAATTTTCGTAAAAAGGGGTCCAAAGTTTTGGCATCACATATTAATATATAGATAATACGTCCTCTTCACCTCGGCCAATAATGATATCTGAGGTATATATTTTTTTGCTGCCTTTGGGATGTGATATACTATATTTTACAATGGTGGTCATAACAATGTTAATTATATTTTCTTGGTTTTTCAGGTGTATATAACATAGAACCATTTTGGGATTTCAACTGGGCTATATTTAGCTATTGTCTAAACTTATTGTACCATTTTATTGTATTACAAATAATTGCAATCGTAAGTATAAATTATACATTTAATTCTTGATATTTCCATAATTTATCCAGGTTAAGTCTTATGTTACTTTCTTATATATACATTGTATATCTAACTTAGTTTGTATACATTACCAGAAATGTGGAAGATTAGGAATTGTTTACAATACCTAGGAAATGTAAACAATTCCTAAACCAGTAACAACATCGCCTGTGTGGTCCGGTGTCGGACTTGACTTTTTGAGGTCCCCTGTGCTCAAATGTATATTAATGATGTGGTCAATTGTATTTTAGCGGGTTTATAGTTTTTTTTTTGTTTTTTATACCTATTATATTAGAAGGCAAACAAGTAGGCGGATTTTCTGATGGTAAGAAATCACACTGCCTAGAGACACCAAAGGTGGTAATGGTGCGTTGCCAACCTGAGGCCGGGATGTAAGACCTCGAGCAAAAGTAAGTTTACCGGCTACCTTACCCTCCGAACCGGAACACGTCAACGGCAAGCGCTGACGTTATGGCGGCATTGATGGGTAAGGCGGTGGTGCCAATCCGGGCGAGTCGCTGCAAAACTTTACCACTTAGTCAGATGTCACGATGTTAGTGACGGTAAGCCTATGCTCTCTTTTTACGAGCTGCCTGGCAGGAAGCAGGTGGTCTATTCTACAAAGTAGCCTGGAAATAATACATATATTGTATATCACTTGTCTTTTGTTTCAGCCAGCGCAAGTGAATTTAAATCACATGCTGTGTCCAGCGATATTGGACCCTTTTGACGGGCCATGGTACCGCATAGCAGCTGTAATACACCAAGCTCTACTTTGCCCACTATTATGTAAGATATTTTGCCTTGTATCTGACTTTTGCCTAACGAAATTCCCTCCCACAAAAGTAAAACCACAAATGAGAGACCACTTATTGGATAAGGTTAGGGAATATATTGACTAGTGTTTGTTCAAACTTATATATGCCATGAATAGCTTATGATTAGATGTAATGTGTTCTTGACTGTTGAGACGTATGATAAAGTATCCCGTTGGAATAGTGATTGGCTGTGGAAAGGCCTGGGTTCGATTTTTTATTGTTAACTATATATTTTGTTATGTTTCGAAATTGTTATGGTATTTTGGCGGATTATGTAGTTCTTGACTTTTGAATTTAGGGAAAGGACATAGTACAAATATGAAACAGTATGGAAACTAAGCCTTGCTTACGAAATGCCTCTATGCATTCCGTTGACGCAATAGAGTTGTCATGTCATTTTTTTTACTATTTTAGCATTTACTGTTATGTAATGATCACTCAATAAGATTACAATGAATACGTAGTTTACAAATTATATAAGTAGGTAATCTCACAGCGCTAGGAATGCTCCGCTGGTTCGATCATGTGGACAAAGTAGATATACAAGTTGAATGTGTATGGGTGTAGGTACCCGAGGAGACTAAGGTTGACATTCTACGGTCGGATCACTCGGATATTATTCGAGGGTGGCAAGTTAAGCTAATTAAGTTAATTAAGCGAGGATCATGAGGTGTAGCACTTGATGACCTCTGCCTACCACGGAAGGGACTCGGTGTGAAGATATATAAATATGAATCTCACAGCGTTGGTTGATCCCGCAAAATATGTATACGCTTGTGGCATTTTTAAAAAGATCGCGGAAAACAAATATCGTGACCGAACGTGACTGCAGCACCGCGAAAACTACTTAGGAGCCTCATCATTACGCATGTTTGTGTGAGGGTACTGTTTCGAACAGTTACAGTTAGTTTTCCTACTGTTTCATATTTGTACTGTGGCAATGATTTGGACTATCATATTGGATCCCCAATGTGTTGTGAACATTACTATCACAAAATTATATATGACATGCATTTCGACAATAACTAATTAGTGCGAAATTTTAATGTCCATTTAAGACCGTTTTTAGCTTACGTAGATATTTATTAGCAGTTTACCCGCGACTTTGTCGGTGTAGAATAGTTGCCCCATAATAAAAACATCCCCTATTATAGTGCTTTTAGGGATTCTTTTTAAAAAATAGCCTATAGCTATCCTAGAACTTGGATCTATGGCTATATGCGTATAAAATTTCACCAAAATCGGTTTAGCGGTTTAGCCGTGAAACAGCAACAGACAGACTTTCGCATTTATAATGTTATAGTATGGATTTGGATAAAATATATATTAAAGCTATTATTTTTTTATAAAAAAAAGCTATTAACATATTACAGGGCAACCTTAATATAATAATTTTCTCGATTTTCAATGTTGCTCGGAAGCAATATGAATTTAATAATAAAAATTAATAATTATATAGTTTGTTTTTCGATACTAAAACCCTGCCCCCGATTTTTCAAAACCTCCGAGAGTTGGTAGCCCTAATTATGAGCACATTTGTAAGAAACATTTTCGTTACGAATTTTCAAACCCTAAAATATTGATCTCAATTTAACGAATTTTGTCAATAATTTAAAATCTATACATAACATATCTGTATATTAATACGTATTTTTGCGTATTATTGGCCGTATTATTTGGGTAAATATTATATAGATATTTCGATTAATGGACGACCACAAGTTCAAATAATCAGATTATTTGAACAAAATTTCACAATATTTTGTGTTAAGGTTCAAGCATCGTTTTAGCGGACTGCTAGAAAAGGAGGAGTTTATAATATGTTGACTCCCATTTTATGTATGTTAATCGAAATGAATCGATTTCTCCGTCATTTCTGAATCTTTATCGATTCTATCTAAAAAGGTCTGATAATGGAATCTCAGGAAAGTCAAGGAAAATACTTAAGTTTCTGTGTATTTATCTACCTGATTGACTTATTGAAATCGAAGTCGGTTTACTGCTTAAGTTATTTTTATTTTAATGTGTAAGATTAAAAATAATCGTATTTAGTTTTTTAAAACGAATCTAGTCGCCTAACCTTCAATTAGCAATTAACGAATGATTTCTAATTCCCTACATATTATGCTATATTAAGATTGCAGTGTAAATAGTATAAAATTGGTCTTGGTTCTAAAAGTGAAAAATGTTTATTATCGGATCCACTCGATGCGATACTTATTTTTTGCATTTGGTCACATCTCGAAAAAAAAAATACATTTTTACCATCAACTCGAGAGCAATTAGTAAAAAAAGTTATGGGTTGCTTGTATTCTTTAAAAATATCTTCACGCCCGTATCTTTGAAATAGAAGGCAGGGAAAAAACATCCACGACTATACAATGACACTAAGTCCCACTACGGGATAGGTGGCAAACGCATTGTCACCCGGGCACATAACCCATCCCGGGCAACAATGTTTTTATAAGAAAATTGAAAAATACTTTTTTTCGTTTCCGACTTGAAAAGATGGAACCCGAACCTCAAAAATTTTAGTCCGACGCCGGAGCGCTAAGCTACAGGCGACCAACTAGGTCTGATCCTGTAATTAATTATAATTATATAGTAAGGTTGTCATTAAAATCTTAACAGTCAGGAACACCTTCGTTGTTTTTATGCTTAAAATTACAAATATTTGTTAAAAATGTTCAAAAACGACGAAACGACATCCTCTTAGGCATACAAAGTCTCAAATTTAAACTGTTTTTTTTTGTAAACCAAGGTAAACAAAACCTTGAAAATCAAAACCATGTATGTTTTTTTTATACATATAAACATAAAAATGTATTCGTCATCCTTATGTATAAACTTAGACACTCGACATCTTACTACATAAAAATCTTACTACAATATAAAAAAATAACACATGTATTACTAAACAAGGTCTAGAATTGGATTCTTAACGAATGACGTGCTGACACGTCGTCTTAGTGTAGCATGTCGGTTGGATGTCATTTTAGACAGCGTTTAGTTAAACAGGTGTCTAAATTTTTGTCATTTTTGGCTGCCCTTGCCGCTTAAGTCCGTGTGTGGTACTATCCTCCACTTTGCCATGCTTACGAGCTTTTTTTCAGTTTCCACCTTAAAATAATTCTGCTTTTGAGGGGCTGTCGAATTTTTAGGTCCCGAATACGTGTTTATAACTTACTTTTGTAGCGCTAAACCACCCCTTAATATGGGACCTTACCGTGACTCTTTATTAAGCAATATTGTATCAATTATGTAGGTATTTATAAATAATGTGCATCAATGCAGAAAAACGAAATTAATGCGTTACAAAAAAAAATAATATAAATGTGGTGTCGTAGGACAACAGGTAGAAACGAAGTTCCTTCGACTAATGAAGAATCGACACAATTCATGAGTATATACTATTCATTGACGGGGTGAAGTGAGCAAGAAAGAGAAAGGTATTATACACTACTCGCTTGTGTATACGACTGTCGCGCCTGCGCACGTCTCATTTAACGGTTTAAATCCCTATTCCCTAGAAGTCTGCCGTAAGGAACTTCGATCTCTCTCGCGTTTAAAAATAGTACCTATGATTTTTTTTGGATGTTATGGTGTTAATGATGTTGCTTTTAGACGTCATGATTCAGGCTCTGGCCGTTCTAGGCCTGGGCTTACTAGGTCTTAGGCCAAATCAGCCACTTATTGGCACTAAAATTCTCACTACCTTACATATTAAGCTTTATTATTGTTAGGTTGGGTATATGAAATATGAGTAGTGAAGGCTATAAGTAGTTTTAACTGTAAATTAATTATATTTGATCGTTTATGATCAGTTATTTAAGCAAGGCCTTATAAAAAGTCCATTAATATAGATAAAAAAACACAAATAGCATTTTTTCGAAACAATATGCGCAAGTAAGAAACACTTGAATGTGAATGATGTTTTCAAGTCTCTTATAAATTTTATAGTTATGATAATATTTATCAGTGTTGTAGAAACATATATCTATCTATAAATATTAAAAATATTTAACTAAACCAAAACTAAATTAAACCAAACTCAAAGTAACCAAATTATATGTTTGTTTACCAAGGAGGTTGGGTTCGACTTGTAAAGCAGTCATTAAATATAAAATTGAAGTCCACTTGATTTGATTAGTTATATAATGTGATGTAATCATAAAAAGATAGTTTTCTGCAACACTGAAAAATCTTTCACTATGTTGGAAGTATTGAAATCTCTTGTATGTTTAGTTTTAAAGTTACTACATGTATTATCTCTGTACTTTTGGTCGTTTCTTACTTTTTATGATAATGTCATTGTTCTTATGTATAGTCAGTCCCAAAAAATATCTCATTTTCTGTATAAATTATACATGGATGTATATATAAGGATGTATATGTATGGATTTGTATATTGTATATTTACTTTTGGCACTGACTGTCGTAAAATGTCATGCTATATGAATTACTTTTGTTTGTGATCTGAGTTTAGTTATATAAGTTTGTGGTTTAGGATTTGTAATCTACAGTTTGTGGAATATATTTATTCTGTAGCTTTAGAGCAATTAATTAACTACTAGTCAGTATTTTTCCATTAATGTCATAATCATTAATCATTTTACACTAATTATTGTAACTATTTATTTTTGACAGCAAAAAATAATTATGCAGATTATAAAATGAGCGACAGATTGTCTATGGATTGACAGCTGTCAAACGTAAGATTTTAGGACTGAAAAGCCACCTGTACACAGTTACATAAACCGTTAGTCACACTTCACGGGTTAGAAATACGTCAGAAGTCACATATTTGCACACAAGGATTTCTATTTATGTTAAAAAAAATCTATTTGTATTTAAACAATCGCGGGTCAATTATGGAACATCTAAAACGAGTTAAAATCTGTCACATAATAAATGCAATCAAGCCTTTTTGCTCAATGCTTCTGATCGTTTGTTCTGGAGAGTAGTGTGTAAAGGTAGCTTTAAATTAATTTACACATGTATGATGCTGTTGTACGTAAGTTTGTTGCTCAATAATGATAAATGCGAGATAAATTATGGTGATTTTAGTAGAGAAGTAGCTGTAGTACTAATTTCAATTCCCTCCTTTTATGGGTGTATGTGAGGGCGTGAATATAATAATTTTTATAATACTTCACTAAGCCTATCATCATGAATATTTGCCATATTCTAGTATAAAAATCTATTTAGGGTACACCAAAGACACCAACACATTTATATTAATATATTGAATAACAATTGTTTAAAGCATGTTATTAATGTCTTAAATATTAGCTTATAATTATAATGTTATATATATCATGATATAGCTGATATTAACCAGAAAACATCATTCGACTATTTAAGAGGATGTAGGAGTTAGTTAAATGAATATATTTTTTCCATTTATTTTCTGTGATTTATTGATTTTAATGCTATTATGGTGTTGATTTTGTTGAAAAATGATAAATGTATATGGATCTGAAGATTTTTTTTTTACAACTGTTGCAGGTGCATAGTTTTTTGACACGGGTGCTAACCTGACGTATATGTTTTTCTCGGATACTAAGTACCTTAAAATTTTATTGTATTCGCATATGACTCTTTGCATCTTTAAATTCAAGTTTTGAATTTAAGTCTCATAATCATATATATGTATATAATAAGAGACTATTGAAAAGCAAACATATATATTAACCTTTAAAAGTAGATCTAGAGTTATACTCAAAAATGGATATACCCTCTTTATTATTAATAAATTGTTTGCCTATATTTTTTTTTAATTTTGTTTTTCTGACTCTTACTTTTTGATTCTCAGGATGAGCGCACTTCTTAGTCACGATAGTCTTAAGACGTTGATGTGCGTTGTGGCATTGACTTATATTTTTTTTTATTTTGTTTTTCTGACTCTTACTTTTTGATTCTCAGGACGAACGCACTTCTTAGTCACGACAGTCTTAAGACGTTCATGTGCATGGTGGCATTACAAAACGGAACCCTACCATCGTTAGTCAGACCTGACGGTGCAGTTTTTGTGGGTAATAGATAATATTGTCAATGAGATGTTTATTTATTTTTATGCAAAAATATTGTACAAACTATGACTTAATGCCATACAGCATTCTCTAGCAGTCAGCCAAGACGAAACGATTGTGGGGTTGCAGAAATATGTCAAATGAGAAAAGAGTACGCAAATGGAATAATATTTACATTCTGTTCGAAGTGTGATGGTCGATGTGTTTTGTAACGCAGTAGTCTGTGTTAGGACTGTCTAAAGACAGTATGCGTTGAGCCTTAAACGCTCTAAACTAACAATACATTAGTATAAATATACCTATATAATCGTGATTTATGTTATTAACTTACATATTGGCAAATATAAAACAAATTTTGCGGGCTAAGTGTGTTTCGTGTCTACTCAAGTTTTTTATGGGGTTATTCAATTTATAAGTGGTACTTATTTTGGATTGTTATGCATTTTTACATGACTTTGTGGGCTCCTTTAGGTTGGGGACATGCTACAAGATTTATCCCAAAAAATATTGCATTTATGTGGCGATAGTATGGCCACTTCAATGACATAATGTTCATGTTAACCTTTTTAATATAATTATCTAATCACAACAAAAATCCTGTTGTCAAAATCGTGCGTTAAGTCGTTATAGCCGCAACTGGGCTTTTACTAGCTTTAGTCAATCGTCGTTATAATTAACAGCATTAGTGTTGTCCCGAGATTAGTACAACTAATTGGAAATCAATGTTAAGGACAACGGCTATATCCACACATGAGCTTTAAATTAACACTATTCTCGCTAGATTTGGCAGACATTAGCATAACTGGAGACCACTATTGGTTTATAGCAATGGCTATGTCTACACATGTGCGCTTTCAATTAACACCATTTTCAGCTAGTTTTGCACCGACCTTAGCCCAACTGGGGACCACGATTGGGTACAACGATGGCTGTGTCCACACTTGTGCGCTTTCAACTAACACCATTTACCGCTAGTTTTCCCCCAACGTTAGCACAACTGGGGACCACGATTGGGTACAACGATGGCTGTGTCCTCACATGTGCGTTTTCAATAAACACCATTTCCCGTTAGTTTTCCCCCAACATTCGTACAACTGGGTACCACTATTAGGTACTACAGTGGCTATGTCCACACATGTGCGCTTTCAATTAACACCGATTTCCGCTAATTTTGCACCGACGTTAGCACAACTGGGGACCACTATTGGGTACAACAATAGCTGTGTATACTCATGTACGCTTTCAATTAACACCATTTCCCGCTAATTTTGCACCGACATTAGCACAACTGGGGACCACTATTGGGTACAACAATGGCTGTGTCTACTCATGTGCGCTTTCAATTAACACCATTTTCCGCTTATTTTGCACCAAAATTAGCACAACTGAGGACCACTATTGGGTACAACAATGGCTTTGTCCACACATGTGCGTTTTCAATTAACACCGTTTCCCGCTAGTTTTCCCCCAACATTAGCACAACTGGGGACCACTATTGGATACAACAATGGCTGTGTCTACACACGTGCGCTTTCAATTAACACCATTTCCCGTTAGTTTTGCCCCGACATTAGCACAACTGGGGACCACTATTGGGTATGACAATGGCTGTGTCCACATATGTGTGCTTTCAATTAACACTATTTCCCGCTAGTTTTCCCCCATCATTAGCACAACTAGGAACCACTATTGAGTACAACGATGGCTGTGTCCACACATGTGCGCTTTCAATTTATACCATTTCCCGCTAATTTTACACCGACATTAGCACAACTGGGGACCACTATTGGGTACAACTATGGCTGTGTCCACACATGTGCGCTTTCGATTGCGCGTGTTAGATGTATTAATGCCACAATACCTACATGATATTTTCAAAGATTCTCACTAATTTGTAATATCTAATTTTATCACCCTCTATTTTGTTTGTAAAACGCATGAAATATGGGCCGCCAACCAACCGGCAACAAATGAGTGTGCGTCAGCGCTATGAGCCATGTGTCCATTTAAAATATTACGCAGCTTAAGTTGCATTTATCAAGTACCCTATAATGACAATTGCTAAAATGTATTTATTTACTATACAATTGAGGAACGCTGTTTATACTGTGGCCTACCTTTTCAGGGATACGGGTGTAGAGATTACTTTTTATAGTATTTGATATGTGCCCATTTAAAATATTACGCAGCTTAAGCTGCATTGATCAGGTACCCTATAATGACAATTGCTAAAATGTATTTATTTACTATACAATTGAGGAACGCTGTTTATACTGTGGCCCACCTTTTCAGGGATAGGAGTGTAGAGATTACTTTTTATAGTATTTGATATTTTGATTTTTGTATGTATATAGTATTTGACTATCTTATGAGTAATATATATTATGTGAAAAGTATATGCATATTAAGATCTGATTTGAGCATTATTTTGTTATATAATGTGGAAAGAGATGGAAACTGATGAATATTATATGTTCGTTTGTTATTTTGTAATAAGTAAATATTGTATTTATATGTACCTACTGAGACTGGCTTTATTGCTAAAAAATGGCTTGTTGCTATGGCAAATTTACAAATGCCTTACAAATTACATACCTTTGAATTTGTAAAATTTATCTTTACATTTTTTGTTTGATAAGATAGAGAACTTCTGATGGTATACAATCGTTGCCTGTACAAACCATAGATGTAATGCTAGATCCACACGTTTGCCGATTGCTATAAACTACAAACATATACAAACACTTGGATAAATTAGGTGATCTAAACAGCGATACACACGTTTGCTAGTGTGTTAGTGTGTATAAGAAGCAAACATGACGGACGCCACGCTATTATCGGCTTATAGAGTTTAGTTTATTTTTTTACGAAGAAATAAAGCGGAAATAAGAGAAAATTACAAGCACAGGAGTAAAAAAAGTAGCTAACGTCTTTTAAGATGCAAATGCTGGGTGTTGCTTGGTAGGAAGAATAACATTTAACTGTTAGACCATCAGTATCTTCACGCCCATATCCCCGAAGAGGCAGGCAGAGACACAACCAAGGCACCAAGGACTATCTAAAAAGGATTGTGTGGTTTTATGTAACCACGGTAAAATTGAAACTTGATCTTTAACTATAAACTATAGATGCCACCATATTGGCGTTGGTAGCTCTGACGAGTGACGTCACCGTCACGCGACATGCGACACACAGACCAGTTTGAGACAATGTAATAAAACTTTCACTTTAAAAACACTAAGTCCCTCAATGTGATAGGTGGCAATCCTATCGTCAACCGGACACATATTCAATCCAGAGCAACCTTATTTTTAATAGAACATTAGAAATTACTAATTTTCTATTTTTTTGTTGCCCGACCCAGGGATCGAGGCGATATAAATTGCGAGGACAGAGGTGATATAAATTGTTAGACAATATATAAAATTTCATCTATTAAAATTACGGCACTGTTCAATAAGATTTGTGTCAAAAAAACTTCACGCTCAGATCGGCTACAAATCCTGGCAATCCTATACAAACCTAGCCAAACGCCGTGTGCACACGATTGCGTTTGTAACGGTTTGTTGAAGTTTGGCAATCGTGTGGATCCCGCATAATAGGTTTGATGTTGTAGATTTTCGTATATTATACAAAAATAAAGATCTGTCAATTAATCCGCCCCTTTTTAAATAATGCGTCACTTGCGAACAGCATGTCGCCAGTTTTTAATTGTATATTTAACTAGCTGTCCCGGCGAACTTCGTTCCACCCGTTCAGTTTGTATGGGGAAAAAAGAAGTATTGTTTTTCCCATTTTACCCTACAATTTTCCCGGTTGTCCTCTTCAGAAGAACTTTCTTCTAACAATAACTAACTTAACAATAAAATAATTAGCCAAATCGGTTCAGTCGTTAGGAAGTTACGCGCATACCAACACATTTTTATATTATAGATTTATAATTTATGTCGTATTATATCTGGTTACATGGAACTTTCGCTAAGCGACGCGGTTTGTAGCACGTGCGTGCGGCTGGTTTTTGTGTATTATTTTACGCTTAAGTCCATGCTTGCTCCATTTATCCGCGTGGTTGCTCCGCTTATCCGCGTGCTAGCTCCGCTTATCCGCGTGCTAGCTCCGCTTATCCGCGTGTCTTAGCCAGGCCCCTCAGAAATGTGCCAAATCGAAAATATCGGTGATATATTTATCCAATGTGGCACAGGTGTGGCGACAACAGTGATAATATGTTAGAATTAAAGATGTTATTGATTGCTTTAATTATTTCGGTAATTGTATTTTAATAAATATTTATCACTTTATTCAGGCAAACATAAACCACCACATTTACAAATAGTTTAAAAGAATTAGGTATATACTCAAAAATACCAGTTCCATTTAAAACAACGAAAGGTATTTTCAAGACAATGGTGGTAAACTTATTTTAGGTGTGTGCTATCTTTTTCCAATAAAACAAAATCAAAAGAGATAAAATATTTTAGACAGATTAGTCTGGACATGTCAACTTGTGATATTTTCAATGAATGTTTTTCGATGAGTAGATTGGAGCCCGACGCATTCGGATTTTTTTAACAGAGTTCCTTCCGTCGCCGCGTCGGTACGAAACTTCGTACGAGATTCGATTTCAACAAATCAATGAGTCTGCAGCACAATATCAGATTTTTTTTTGTTTTGTACGGGGCGCCATTTTCCGGAATTTTGAGACGGGATTCCGTAAAGGAATTTCGAAGCGGGATTCCTTAAAGGAATTTCGAAACGGAATTCCATGATGAATCTCGAAACTGGATTCCGTGAAGGAATTCCAAATGCACATACATTTGCAGTGCGCTCATGCCGTCCGCAGACATGTAATGTTCCCGGTTGGCGATAGCCTTACCATTCTTCACATTCTGGGACTTAGTGTTTTCATCTAGTCGTTGGTGCCCTTGTTGTGCCTCTGCTTACTTCTTGAAAGATATGCGCGTGAAGGGAGTTTATTTTACTTTCCGGTTCTTGCTAACCCTACATAACCAAGAAGCTGACCAGATCCGGGCGGATTGAAAATAATACCGGATTGCATCCTTATGTATCCAAATAGGTTTCCAAATGATATTATTATGATAAAAATGCTGCCTACATTTTAATGTAGGCAGCATTTATTTTATGACAGCAGTAGATGTTTTATGTTATGACAACTATAAAATAGTTGACTTTTTTTTATTAAATATTCAATACTAACAATGAGTCAAATAAAGGCGGATATTTATAAAACGCGTTCGTTGATACGGGTTATGAATGAGCTAGATTTAAGAATCTCATGCATCGACTTTATTGAGCACGATAGGTTAGAAACACGGAATGGCAATAATTACTTGTTATATAGAAAATGTTACTTTATTGACTAGTTTAAAAAAGCCTTACCAGTTATCATTGTGTTTTTGTGCGACATCTACCCGCAATATTACCTACTACCCGCAAGGTCAAATCCATCACCACTGGACTTACATATAGTACTACTTTTTAAGTTATACGCTTCGGCTTTACACTTTTTTTGAACTTTATACTTTTATTTTTAAATTGGCTGATCTTATCTATATTTAAGTGAAATGATTAATTATGTAATAACAACTCTATATAGGTATCTTTAAAATACATTCGAATTTCCGAAGCTTGACGAATATATATAGCCGAAGCGCATAATTTAAACACTACTACTATACATTTGTTTACGCCAAGTCCTTTACAAGGTAGTACAAATAACATAAAAGTTTCACTTTCTTCCACTGTTTTGTATCTGACTGCTGAATTTAACATGGTCCTTCGAGCCAAAAAGCCCGGTGAAGTTGTAAAAACCGCGAGGATGGCAACGCAATAGTCATTCTAAAAAAAACCTTCGAGCCGGATTAAAAATAGTTCGGCGGACTTAATTTAAATGATCACATTTCTTTAGATCGATTGGGACGCCGTTTCACAAAAATGCAGTGATATGATTATAAGTCTTAATTGTTGGGATCATTTCACACTTTTTGTAATTATGTAGACAATAGTATGTAGAGCAAATGTGTGCGTTATTCCCCTTTTTTTTTGTGTTTAACATTCAATTTGTATAACTAATGCAAATTTTCTTTGTGAAGTAACACTGTTATAGATTATTTCTTCGATGAACATTAGGATCTGCTGCATACATTCGGAATTTTCTTACGGAATTTCGATTCGAAAAAATCCGAAAGCAACAAATCCAAACAAATGGACCTGCCAAACACGTCAGTGGATTTTTAAGGATTTGAGTGTACTTGTAAGGGGTGCTAATGCCAGTTTGTTTTGAAATTTCGGAACGGAATTTAGTAAGGCAATCCAAATGTTGAAGGGAATGTTAGACCGAACCGAAATTTTAAACTTTGTCATTTTTAATGAATAAGAGAGCAAACAAGCACACAGTCAAAACTCTCCTGTTGTTATGATATAGTTACACCATAGCTTATTGTTATTATAAAATACAACCATTTATAAACCTAGCTAGACAAGAATTGGTGGAACAAACTCCTTGGCAACCAAAATTTCTGTAATTATATCGAAGTAGCTACTTATTATTACAAATTTATTGTTATTAATGTTTTTCTGCAAGAAAATCCTTCATACTATAGTACGTATGTTTCCTTTAACAACAAGTCAAAGCCCTCTATCGTAATCTTTTGAACGGAAGTGATTTAAGATTGTCAGCTTGTATGTTAGCTGTCTTATACAAAAAGCACTGACATTGAGTTCAAATTTAATGTTTAATCCATCTGAATTTAATCAGAATAATTATAAGCAAAGCTTACGTAGCTTCTAGAATATTACAAAATTAGCCGAGGGTATATTAATTTTTTTCTGTTTTGTCTTTAACCTTGCGCACATTTGGCCAACATACCTACACCGGCTAAGAGTTTTTGTATTTTCTAAAAGTATAGTTTAAGAATGCGTCACGCAACTAATAATTTCGCACATTTCACCTTCCTGAAAATAAATAAGTAACGCTGGATACATTTTTCTTTTATTTGTTTACATAACTAATCAAAGCAAATCATTGGTCAAAGCTAATGAAGAAGCAGAGAAATATACGTCCCTTATGAAATACTGGTATTGTAACCAGCGAAACCAGGGGGCTGGTTATGTAACTCAGTTTCCCACTCAAAATAGAAAAGTGTACATCAAATGGTTGTCAAATGACGTGTTTTATATTTGCTATCTCCAGTGACCATCAGAAATACAATAAAGATAGCAAACACAAATGACGTCATTTGTTGTACACTTTTGCAGTTTGAGTTGGCAACTGCGTTACATAATCGCCCACCCCCCAGGTAAGATGGATCGATTCTTTATCGGAGGAATACAGGTTGGAATGTGGTGTTAGGCAGGGCGGATTGAGCTTACCTCTCCTGTTTAACTGCTGCCATAGAGTTGGCGTACGTGTCACCAATATAAGCTATGCAGACGACATTGTGCTCCTTAATCCTTCATTAGCCGGTCTGAAGAAGCTGTTACATATTCGTGAGACATACGCGGAGGTACATAGTTTAATTAACTCGAAGAAGAGTGAAATTCTTATATTTTGGGCTCCTAAACAACAGCCGCACAATGTGCTACCCGTATATCTTAATGATGTACCTTTGAAGGTCGTGAAGAGATTTAAGTACCTCGGCCATATCGTCACGAGCGACCTAAGAGGTGACTGGAATATTGAGATAGAACGAAGGGCGTTGGCGGTGAGGGGTAAAATGATTCGCAAGGTGCACTGCAGATGTGAAAGTCACTTAATTAAAAAGCATTCTGTCAGTCTTTCTATGCCGATGGTCTGTGGGTGTCATATACGCGCGCCGCTTATGATGTCCTGCGATATCCTTAGGATGCCTTTAGGATACTGTTGGGGCTGCCGTGGCGCTGTAGCCCCTCTAAAAATTGTTTTATGATACTAGAAGGCAAACAAGCAGATGGATTTCCTGAGGGTAAGAAATTCACGCCGCCTAGAGACACCAAAGGTGGTAATTATGCGTTGCCAACCTTAGGTCGGAATATAAGCCCTCAAGCAAAAGTAAGTTTACCGGCTACCTTATCTTACAAACTGGAACACGTCAACGGCAAGCGCTGATATTATGGCAGGAATAGGTAAGGCGGTGGTACCAATCCGGGCGAGCCGCTGCGAGACTACCACCTAGTCAGATGGCACAGTGTTAGTGACGGTAAGCCTATGCTCGCCTTTTACGCGCGCATGGAAAACACACAAAAATTTGATTAAAACCGCTCCCGTCGTCTAGGAGCTCAGTAACAACACAAGAAATAATGGATTCGCAAATTAATATTATTAACATTATTGTTAAACTACCTACGTATTCCTTCCCGCTTTGGTGCGGATTCACTGAACAGACCAGACCATTGGCATCTGCCAGGCAGTTCGTTTGAGGCATTTAAAGGTTAAATAGGTACCGATACCACTACCTGGTGGTGGTCGAGTGCTGTGCAGCAACATGCTTACATATAGATGCCGCCTTTATGACTCTGTCATGTCCAGAGGATAAGGTAGACAGAGGTAGGTAGTATAAATAGAGAGGATAAGGTAGGTAACTTGCACAGTTAGCCTAACATCCCGGCTAGCGACGCACCTAATTCATCTATGGTGTCTATATTCCACGGTTGTCTCTTCACATCAAAAGACACGTGAAAAAGAAAAAATATTTATTTGCGGAATATGAGTGTTACAAAGATGTTACAAAATTATTTAGGTGTTTCTACATATTCTACCAACTTATTGTGTGCAAATATTTTAATAGTTAGATATTAATCAATTAGTTAGTTTAATTATTTACCTATTATTTACACACTGTTTATTGTATTGATTAGGTACATGATTATTTATTAATATCTATATAATTTATGCCTGTCTACCGTAAACTACCACCGTGCTTGTTCGCTAACAAAAAAATAATTAACTTTTTTTGTACTATTTTTTGGAAAAGAGGTAGACGTACCTACCCCTTAAATAAAAGCGTTTGGATATAATCACTATATAATATAAAACAAAGTCGCTTTCTCTATCCCTACGTCCCATTGTATGCTTAAATCTTTAAAACTACGCATCGGATTTTGATGCGGTTTTTTTTAATAGATAAAGTGATTGAAGAGGAAGCGAAGCGGAGCCGAGGCTAGTATTAGATATTGTAAATACGACTTATTTTTCTTATTTATCTGTACTTTGTTATCAGTATCATCGTCATATTCGTGCTTCACCGAGGTGAAGTTCAGGTCTAGCCCCATTTTTTTTACATTAAAAAACGGTTAGGCTATGTCCCATTTTGTTGGTTCCACCGATCCCGGAGCAAAGGACGGAGGACATTTGGCCGGTTTTGCAAGGGTGGCTGTGCTTCGGTAGGTAAGTATCAGATCGAGAGACGTGAGGCGACATAATTGCTAGGCACCAGAGCGTACGGCGTCCCACACGCTGAGAGGGTGTCGCATATCTTAGCAGCCGTGGGTGAGGATAGCAGTCGTAATGCTTTAGAGATCCTGACAGGCGTTGGTCTAGGGTTGCGAGGAGGTAATATCGCAAAAGGAGAACGCGCGGAAAGGGTCATAGAGGACAATGCCAACTCTGACCCCGATCTGGCGCAGGCGGACTGCGGACGGGGGGGGGGGGGG